>JAWQFJ010002703.1:35000-62500 GCA_034096865.1 Theodoxus fluviatilis | reverse complement strand
AGTGTGTGTGTTGTCCCTTTGTGGACATGAAGTAAACACTTGCCAGTGTGTGTGTTATCCCTTTGTGGAAATGAAGTAAACACTTGCCAGTGTGTGTGTTATCCCTTTGTGGCCATGAAGTAAACACTTGCATGTGTGTGTGTTATCCCTTTGTGGCCATGAAGTAAACACTTGCCTGTGTGTGTGTTATCCCTTTGTGGCCATGAAGTAAACACTTGCCAGTGTGTGTGTTATCCCTTTGTGGCCATGAAGTAAACACTTGCCAGTGTGTGTGTTGACCCTTTGTGGCCATCAAGTAAACACTTGCCAGTGTGTGTGTTGACCCTTTGTGGCCATCAAGTAAACACTTGCCAGTGTGTGTGTTATCCCTTTGTGGCCATGAAATAAACACTTGCCAGTGTGTGTGTTATCCCTTTGTGGCCATCAAGTAAACACTTGCCAGTGTGTGTGTTATCCCTTTGTGGCCATGAAGTAAGCACTTGCCAGTGTGTGTGTTGTCATTTTCTGGCCATGAAGTAAACACTTGCCAGTGTGTGTGTTATCCCTTTGTGGCCATGAAGTAAGCACTTGCCAGTGTGTGTGTTGTCATTTTCTGGCCATGAAGTAAGCACTTGCCAGTGTGTGTGTTGTCATTTTCTGGCCATGAAGTAAACACTTGCCAGTGTGTGTGTTATCCCTTTGTGGCCATGAAATAAACACTTGCCAGTGTGTGTGTGTTATCCCTTTGTGGCCATGAAGTAAACAATTGCATGTGTGTGTGTTATCACTTTGTGGCCATCAAGTAAACACTTGCCAGTGTGTGTGTTATCCCTTTGTGGCCATGAAATAAACACTTGCCAGTGTGTGTGTTATCCCTTTGTGGCCATGAAGTAAACACTTGCATGTGTGTGTGTTATCACTTTGTGGCCATCAAGTAAACACTTGCCTGTGTGTGTGTGCGTTATCCCTTTGTGGCCATGAAGTAAACACTTGCCAGTGTGTGTGTTATCCCTTTGTGGCCATGAAATAAACACTTGCCAGTGTGTGTGTTATCCCTTTGTGGCCATGAAGTAAACACTTGCCAGTGTGTGTGTTATCCCTTTGTGGCCATCAAGTAAACACTTGCCAGTGTGTGTGTTGACCCTTTGTGGCCATCAAGTAAACACTTGCCAGTGTGTGTGTTGACCCTTTGTGGCCATCAAGTAAACACTTGCCAGTGTGTGTGTTATCCCTTTGTGGCCATGAAATAAACACTTGCCAGTGTGTGTGTTATCCCTTTGTGGCCATGAAGTAAACACTTGCCAGTGTGTGTGTTATCCCTTTGTGGCCATGAAATAAACACTTGCATACATGTGCGTGAGTGTTATCACTTTGTGGCAATGAGGTAAACACTTGCATGTGTGTATTATCCCTTTGTGGCCATGAAGTAAACACTTGCCAGTGTGTGTGTTATCCCTTTGTGGCCATGAAGTAAACACTTGCCAGTGTGTGTGTTGTCCCTTTGTGGCCATCAAGTAAACACTTGCCAGTGTGTGTGTTATCTCTTTGTGGCCATGAAGTAAACACTTGCCAGTGTGTGTGTTGTCCCTTTGTGGCCATCAAGTAAACACTTGCATGTGTGTGTGTGTGTTGTCCTTTGTGGCCATGAAGTAAACACTTGCCAGTGTGTGTGTTATCCCTTTGTGGCCATGAAGTAAACACTTGCCAGTGTGTGTGTTGACCTTTGTGGCCATGAAGTAAACACTTGCCAGTGTGTGTGTTGTCCTTTGTGGCCATGAAGTAAACACTTGCCAGTGTGTGGGTTATCTTTTTGTGGCCATCAAGTAAACACTTGCCAGTGTGTGTGTTGTCCCATTGTGGCCATGAGATAAACACTTGCCAGTGTGTGTTGCCATTTCTGGCATACTCTGCCCATTGCTGCCATTTCTGTGCTGCCCAAGCCACTAGCAAAGGGCTTGGCCTTGCATTCTTTTTCTTGAGCTCATTGTTCTAAATGTAGCAGTCAAGTGATTATCTTATGGCAGAAACTCCCTCTGTCCCTCACTTGACTGCTAAATTAAAAAAATAGAGTAGGAAAACCTCTTCACTGGCATCTAGGTATGGTATGAGTCTGTTAGCAAGAAATGGGTTAAGGTGGCTGTGGAGATTATGAGTTTCTGAGCTACTGAAGCAGGACCCAAAAGCCCAGCAGCCAGAGTGTCCCACTGATGAGGGGGACATTGAGTGGTTGTGTATGTACAACAACAAGATATGACTGCAGAAGTGCTACTAATATTCTTTTGTAAACCACTCATCAATGTACAGGTTGTATGAATGACTGAGCAAGTGCTACTATATCTGTACAGGTGTTGTGACTGTGCATATATATACTATGACTGCATTGGATCTATTACTGTACAAATGTTACTGCGTGCACACATATGATCCGAGGGATACTATTAGTGGTAGTTGCTTAGACAGCACAGATGCTATGTGATTGATTGTGCAGATGAAAGATGGCACTGTCAGAACACACATGCAGTCCTGGTATCTGCACAGTCAAAGGACCTGTACAAAACACCTGTGCAGCACTGAACTGTGCAATCTCTGTGCAACTTTCAGACTGTATCAGTGTATGGATGCTGTAGTGTTGATATAACATCTTGTTACAAGTGTCTTGCATGTAAATGTACTGTTTGTATACATTTACACAGTTAATGTTTCTGCTGCATTGTGTATGTGCAGTCTTTGCAAAGGTACTGTCTGTGCAGGTACTACGGCTGTGGACTGGTGATCCCCAGCAAGTTACAGGGCATGCGAGTGCTGGATCTGGGCAGTGGCAGTGGGCGAGACTGCTTTGCCATCAGTAAGCTGGTGGGACAGGACGGTAGTGTGGTGGGCGTCGACATGACCGATGAACAGGTGATGACTTATGCTGCTCTGTCGTTACAACATCTGCTGCAGGACTAAATCGTCCTTATCTTTCTGCCTCTCTGACTCTGTATTTACTCTGTCCCTCTGTCTCTGTCCCTCTATCTGCCTTTGTCCCTCTATCTGCCTTTGTCTGCCTGCCTGCCTGCCTGTTTGTGTCTGTCTGTCTGGCAGGCTGGCTGGCTGGCTGGCTGGTTGGCTGGCTGGCTGGCTGGCTGGCTGGCTGGCTGGCTGGCTGGCTGGCTGGCTGACTGGCTGACTGGCTGTCTCTGTGTCTGTGCCTTTCTGTCTGCCTTTCATTCTTTCTCTCTTTCAGTGTTTTTTCTTTTGATCATTCTTTCTTGTTAGGACCTTTTAAGTTTTGTGGCACCCCTTTGGGATATCTAGCAACTGCAATAACTGTTGTCTGAGATTCACTTCCTCTGATGGCTTGAAGTGCAAGCATTTTTTGACTCACATGCGAAGCAAAAGTGAGTCTATGTACTGAGCCGTGTCGTCCGTCCGTCCGGGCGTCCGTCCGTCCGGGCGGGCGTCCGGGCGTCCGTCCGTAAAAAACTTAAACGTTGGATTTTTCTCGGAGACTATTAAGTCTATCAACACCAAATGTGGCATGATGGTGTATGATGACAAGGCCTAAAAAAAATACATAGTGACTTGACCTTGCTTCAAGGTCAAGGTCACAGGAGCCATAAATGTGGTCTCAAAAACAGTCATTTTTCACATTTTCCCAATTTTCTCCCACGTTATTGAGAATGGCGACCTCAGCTACAAGTGGTATATAGGTCAAAGCAAGCCCTATCTATTGATACCAGTTTGGTTGACCTTGCTTCAAGGTCAAGGTCACAGGAGCTCTTCAAAGTTGCATCGTATACCTATTTTGAAGTGACCTTGACCCTGAACTATGGCAGATAACTGTTTCAAACTTAATAATTATGTGGGGCACATGTTATACTTTCATCATGAGACACATTTGGTCACATATCATCAAGGTCAAGGTCACTTTGACCCTTATGAAATGTGACCAAAATGTGGTAGTGAACCACTAAAAGTGACTATATCTCATGGTAGAAAGTGCCAATAAGCACCATTGTGCTTCCTATGTCTTGAATTGACAGCTTTGTGTTGCATGACCTTGGATGACCTTGACCTTGGGTCAAGGTCACATGTATTTTGGTAGGGAAAATGTGTAGAGCATTTCTTTGTGTATGATGTCATTGGTAGGTTTAGTTGTTTGACCTTGACCTTGAAGGTCACCTGAAGGTCAAGGTCATATAAAGGTCAAGGTCAAGCATGTGAGTCGTATGGGCATTGCCCTTCTTGTTCCTTTTTGTCTTCTATCTTGCATATATATATATACTGTTTTCTTTTTCAGCTTTGTTGCCTCTGTCAGTTTAAATCTAGCTGAAATTCAAATCCCTTCCAGATTATTTTTAAAGCACTTAAGTCATACAGTTATTACTTACTTACATTGAATCCCTTTGAGGCACAAGGCTCGCTCCTTACATAGTTTTAGATCCACACATGAGGCATAAAGCAAGCGAAAGTATTAACAGTGTATGCCTTTACAAATGAGAAATACTGTCATATGATTTGATAAAATCATTTTTGGTTTTGAAAGTAGCCATCAAAGGTGTAAAGTTAGAATACCTCCATGTGAGTGAATGGTGTCTCTTTCAGTTGGAGGTGGCCAGAAAGTACATTGACTACCACACCGAGAAGTTTGGCTACAAGAGGCCAAACACCGAGTTTGTCAAGGGCTTCATTGAGAGGCTTACTGAAGCAGGCATTGCTGAGAACAGTATTGACATCATTGTGTGAGTGTCCTAAGTGTTGTATGATGATTGCTAACTCTTGCCAAGTTAGAGTATAATGTCCCTTACTGCCTCATATTGCTGTCTATCGCTCAGTAAGCAAGTTATAAGCTTACCTCCAGCTGCTCTCTGGCAGTTTCCTCTTCAAAATCATTTGTCTAAATTTAGCATTCTTGAAATGATGGCTGCTCGTTCTGCCCGTCATGTGTGCTAAATTTAAAACATCAAGTTTAAGTAGGAGAATTGGAAAGCCTGTGCTTGGTGGCAAAGGGCAGTGAAGGATTGGCAGGAAGGGTGCACTGTAGCACTATAGGCCATCATATATATAGTTTAAAAAATTTATTTAACTCTGAGTCTAACATTGCCCATTGCAGCCCATCCCCACCCAGTCCTGTACTGCCCATAGGCACCCAGACTGACTGACCGTTGTTTATTATTTCATTACATTTTTAGGATTTTAGGTGATTAAAAATTATTTTTACATTCCTTGTTCATTGTAAGGTTTTTGTTTTGTTTAGTTTTTTGCATGTATAGACTGCCTAATTTATTGTGAAAATTGAAATCTGTGTATTAGTTTAAAAAATCTGTACTTTCTTGCACCAGTATAACATAATCTCTCCTCACTCTCCAAATGCCATTTTACCCATGCATATATAGGGAATGGTCCAGCTTGTTGTTGAGATCCATAGGACTACACATGCACCAAAGCGTTTAGGAGTTCATACATGTACTACATGGTTTGATTCCAAATATCATTTTGGCAGTCTGGTTGTGAACCTGTATGGTTAAAGGTAAGGAGAAGATTGTCATTGCTGTTGGGCTTGCTGAAAATCTCTATGGTTTTATTAACAGCTGGAGTGATTTATATGATTTTAAGGAGGTGATTTTGGAAGTGCACTATGCAGGCTGCAAAGCAAACAAACAGCAATGAGCATAATAATGCAAATAGATTGTATGGGCTGTGAGAGTGCATGGTGGTGGACAGGTTGATGCAGTCCTAATCCTGATTGCAGGTCCAACTGTGTGGTGAACCTGTCTCCAGACAAAAGGGCCGTGCTTCGAGAGGCCTACAAAGTGCTCAAGGTGAAGAACTGCAGGCTTTGGCTTTTCATTGACCGTTCTCTGACCTGTGGTCTCTACTTTATCATATCATATCTACCATATCGGCTGCAATGCTGGTGCTAAGGTGCCTCAGTCAGTATCCACTAAGACCCTTTTGTTTCTAATGGTGTTCAATGAATTTGGAGGCACTATCCCATTAACCTTCAACATCTTCTATGCTTGTGACAGTAATAAAATCTCTTAATTAATGATTCCAATACAATGTTTTGCTTAGCTCCATTGGAAGATATTATCTGAAAAGCGTGAAAAACTTTGTAGATGAATCCTTACTTTAATTTCTTCTTTGGTGATCTGAAGTGAGTGGGTCATTGAGGGCATTTGCACCTTATTGATCACATTTCAGTGCTGCAAGAGTCAAACAAGTACTCGAATTTGCAATGTTCCATTACAAATAAAATGAGAAAATATTAAATATTAAAATTAAAAACCAATATATAGTTCGAGTATGCCAAGTGCGCCAGAATCACATTTCTGCTGAACAGCTTCTTGAATTTTATACAATGCCATTACTAAACCAGCATTGTCATGCAGTGCGAAACTTGGACAGTGAAGTCTACATGTGCTTACACAGGTCGGGGGAGAGCTGTACTTCAGTGACGTCTATTCGGACAAAGTGGTGTCGGAGGAGGCCAGGAAAGACAAGGTCCTCTGGGGTGAGTTGGCAAGTTAGGGAGACCACAGGTACTTTGTTTTTGCATGGAAGCAACCCACAGTCAAGGACTACTAAAGAGAAGGACTTGCAAAGCTTAGATTCAGCGCAGCTAGCAAAGGCCAACGCGATTCGAGCTGGCAGGCAGCTGAGATCTATTTTTAGCAAAACATCACACGGGTTGCGAGTAGTAATATACTGTAAAAAAATAAATAAATATATTTCGATTATTTTACTCCAAAAGCCCATGTACTGTTTCACATTGTTATGAAAGTGTTTCAAATAAAGTTAAATGACACTAAAAGACTCTGTTAAGAGATCACGGTTTCTTCAAGTGTGGACTATTTTGCAACTCACAAACAAGTAGTTCGATCTACACTGAAATGGCGGCCCGTGAAGTACGTCTGCTCGTAGCATTAAGTGTTTTGATTGTGTACGTCTGCTTGTAGCAAGTGTTTT
The DNA here is from genome assembly GCA_034096865.1 of Theodoxus fluviatilis. NCBI lineage: Eukaryota > Metazoa > Mollusca > Gastropoda > Cycloneritida > Neritidae > Theodoxus > Theodoxus fluviatilis. The sequence continues at coordinate 55,570 of JAWQFJ010002703.1, read as the reverse complement.
TTTCTCAGAATGCCGACGAAGTGTGGTGTAGTTAACTGCAAAGGTAACTATAATGCAGCAAATAAGTGTAGAGTTTTCAAAATTCCCAAGAATGAAGAGGAGAGGAACAGGTGGCTTGCTGCAGTGTGTTGCCTCAACGCAAGAACTTTTCCATCGACCCAGAGAAGTTTTTCGTTTGCGAGAGACACTGGCCAGCGGATCACCAAACTGTGAAAATTCCTGGAGGAACACGACCTGCCAATCCGCCTAGCATCTTCGATGTACCATAGCAGCTTCTTGCTTGCCGACTCCCAAACCAGCTCCTCGGCGATCGATTCAAGAAGATCGACAGCTCGAGTATTTCATGAAAAAAGACAAAGATCACTTCAATGGAACACTTTCACTCTGAGAAGCAGTTGAAGGAGAAATATGACAATGTTATTATTTCTAGATCCTCCGACAGAGTTGTCTGTCTTTTCATGACAGAGGACTGCAGTGACTGTAAATTGACAGTTGTAATTGAGAATAAGCGGACCATGTGCTCCCCTCTTGTTCTCTCTGCCTACAAGTCTGGAGTCAAGGTTCCATTTGGAAAAATTCTAAACCCCAACAATGGATTAACCTCATATTCCATGTTTCATGAAGCAGTTCACTTTGCACACAACGTGTACAAGCTTCCTCTGAGTGAGGTGCTGAGGAAAGTAGTAACTCTGCTTCAGGCCCAAGAGGTGCAAGACAGCAAGAAGGCAAAGAAATTAGACTTTCTGATCAAAAACCTGAAGTTACTTGGAGACAAACAGTACACAGCCGCCGACTACTGCTTTGCAGTCGAGTCATCTCTCCCTTGATGCCTGGTCTGCACTGAGTTGTACAGGACAGGTGTGTGTGTCTGTGTGTGCCTAGATCTCTGCCTTGATGCCTGGTCTGCACTGAGGCATACAGGACAGGTGTGTGTGTCTGTGTGTGCCTAGATCTCTCCCTTGATGCCTGGTCTGCAGTTGTACAGGACAGGTGTGTGTGTCTGTGTGTGCCTAGATCTCTGACTTGATGCCTGGTCTGCAGTTGTACAGGACAAGTGTGTGTGTCTGTGTGTGCCTAGATCTCTGCCTTGATGCCTGGTCTGCACTGAGGCATACAGGACAGGTGTGTGTGTCTGTGTGTGCCTAGATCTCTCCCTTGATGCCTGGTCTGCAGTTGTACAGGACAGGTGTGTGTGTCTGTGTGTGCCTAGATCTCTGACTTGATGCCTGGTCTGCAGTTGTACAGGACAGGTGTGTGTGTCTGTGTGTGCCTAGATCTCTCCCTTGATGCCTGGTCTGCTCTGAGTTGTACAGGACAGGTGTGTGTGTCTGTGTGTGCCTACATCTCTGCCTTGATGCCTGGTCTGCACTGAGGCATACAGGACAGGTGTGTGTGTCTGTGTGTGCCTACATCTCTGCCTTGATGCCTGGTCTGCACTGAGGCATACAGGACAGGTGTGTGTGTCTGTGTATACATGCCTAGATCTCTCCCTTGATGCCTGGTCTGCACTGAGGCATACAGGACAGGTGTGTGTGTCTGTGTGTGCCTAGATCTCTCCCTTGATGCCTGGTGTGCACTGAGTTGTACAGGACAGGTGTGTGTGTCTGTGTGTGCCTAGATCTCTGCCTTGATGCCTGGTCTGCACTGAGTTGTACAGGACAGGTGTGTGTGTCTGTGTGTGCCTAGATCTCTCCCTTGATGCCTGGTGTGCACTGAGTTGTACAGGACAGGTGTGTGTGTCTGTGTGTGCCTAGATCTCTCCCATGATGCCTGGTCTGCTCTGAGTTGTACAGGACAGGTGTGTGTGTCTGTGTGCCTAGATCTCTCCCTTGATGCCTGGTCTGCACTGAGTTGTACAGGACAGGTGTGTGTGTCTGTGTGCCTAGATCTCTCCCTTGATGCCTGGTCTGCAGTGAGTTGTACAGGACAGGTGTGTGTGTCTGTGTGTGTTTAGATCTCTCCCTTGATGCCTGGTCTGCACTGAGTTGTACAGGACAGGTGTGTGTGTCTGTGTGTGCCTAGATCTCTCCCTTGATGCCTGGTCTGCAGTTGTACAGGACAGGTGTGTGTGTCTGTGTGTGCCTAGATCTCTCCCTTGATGCCTGGTCTGCACTGAGTTGTACAGGACAGGTGTGTGTGTCTGTGTGTGCCTAGATCTCTCCCTTGATGCCTGGTCTGCACTGAGTTGTACAGGACAGGTGTGTGTGTCTGTGTGTGCCTTGATCTCTCCCTTGATGCCTGGTGTGCACTGAGTTGTACAGGACAGGTGTGTGTGTCTGTGTGTGTTCGAGGAGGACGAACCCTTGGTGCCCTCTGAAATCAGTGCTTTCATCCAGGAAGTGTCTAGGGGATCACTGACTGTGCCTCACCTGAGTACGTATGACCTGGTGCGGTATGGACTCATCTTCGTCAAGACGGCCCGTCACAGGGCGTGCTGTCGACAGCGGTTGATGGTTGTGCTGGACACCATCGCAGAGTACTTCAGCCTTGTGAACTGTGCTAAACTCAGACTCAGAGGACATGTGGCAAATGTGCTTCTCAGTGGTCTCCACAACCTGGAGAAGGACCAGCGGAAGAATGGAGTACTATTCCAGACATCCATCAAGAGGGCACGCTTGTCAGACTGAGCAGCATCAGGTCAGGTTTTTTTAATATGTAAAAAAAAAATATTGTTAATGCTTTTTGCGGTCATTCTAGATGTGCTTCAAAAACAATGTGAGAAATGGTTTGGAAAAGGGATGAGAAAATACTTTTTTTCTTGATGTAGCATGTACCGGTGTTGACAGATCAACTGAACTTGACTTAATGTACTTTGGTTTCTGTGGATAATTTTTTGACAGGTTTTACTGTACACAGTTTTGAAATAAGAGTTTACTGGTGGTTGTGTCATATTGTTTTCCCAAATCATGTTAAAAAAATTGTACAATACACTTATTGCAAAAGAAAGACAGGTGTTTAGATTGATAATACTTTAGTGTGAACGCGTGCTACTGGAGAGACCCTCTATACCTCATGTTGGCAATAAAATTCATATTTAAACTTGTGCTACTGGAGAGACCCTCTATACCTCATGTTGGCAATAAAATTCATATTTAAACTTTACAAAATCAAACTAAGATTATGTTAATACTACATCATAACCTTTAGGACACATTAAATGGTAGTTTTAAAGAGAAAAATTGCAATGATAGACAAACAGAGTGAGGAGGCAAATGGCCTTTGCTAGGAAAGTCTGAACATAGACTGTGCTAGTCCTTTCTCTTTAGTAGTCCTTGCCCACAGTACATTCTAGTCCACTAGAGACTAGTACAGTTCATATCATGGGATGGAAGGATTCCATCCAAAATATTCCAATAGAGGTCACACAAGAGGCTTGTCAGATAGCCCTTTGCTCCCTGACATATGCCGTTAAAGTAGTTCTGAGACTTTTTCGCACAAAACTCATAAATTACGTTTGCTAAGGCAATAAACAAGCATTTATTCAATAAAATAACATGTTTGTGTTGAAATGGAAACAAGTTTTGACATCTGAATGATTTCTGTAAAAAGTGAGAGAAAAAAATAGTATCCGGAGCGAACTATATTTGGCGCAAGGCTGTAATGCAAAGGGTCAAGTCTATTATGCATTCATTGCGAACTGCCCCAGAGTCACTACTGAGTGGGTTCACAGAATGCCCACAGTACTGATTCCACATGCTTTCTGTGCTGTCAGCATTGCAGGTTTTGGTTTATTGTCAAAAGTGCAGCTCCTCTACATGAATGTGGTGCCATAATATCAAAGAGAAGATTAATTGCTTTGTCTGTAATTGAAAAGAGAAATTTGTTTCAAGTCTTTTTAAGTTAATGTCTATTCTCAAATGGATGGATAAGAGTAGACGCCTCTCTTTCATGTTATGTCCACATGTACTGTACCATTCTGACGTGACTCTCATTACTCCAGTGCAACCAAGCCTATGGAGATGAAAATGTTGTGACTGCAAGTTTGCAAACCCCATGGAGTCATGTGACAGACTGGAGCTTCACAGCACCTAGATGGAGGAGCAGACAAGAGCATAGTTTTGCCTGTGCAAAGAATGAGAGCAGTACTTATGGATTTTTACTCTCACATGATTTAGCTTATGCATATGAGAGCATATTCCAGATTTGCACTTATTACAGCTGGCATTGGAATGGTGTGTTGGATAGGGGAAAGGATTTACCCCTCTCCTGCACACTTGGCTGGTTAGTGATGAACTGTTCTCTCTTTGCTGTCCTTTATTTGATGTGTTATATAGGGACATGACAGTCTTCCTTTCATTCTGTGCCCTTGCTTGTGGCAGGCGAGTGCATTTCTGGTGCGCTGTACTGGAAGGAGCTGTACACTTTCGCCAAGGAGCTGGGCTTCAGTGAACCACGACTGGTGGCGGCTTCCCACATTCCAGTGGAAAAGGAGGAGTTCAAGAGAATCCTCGGTAAGTTGTGTGTTGGTCGCACAGTACCACAACCCCTGGAAAGGCTGACCCCAATGTGAATGTACATAAGTGGTGCCCATAGTCACTAGTGACAATGATGTTTTAGTGCTTTGGTGTTTTTTGTGTGGGTTTTTTGCTCATGAAGAGAAAGATTGATTGTGCATGATTTGATTGCTGTAGCTTGAGGGTATCTAGTCATGCACACATTTCAACCCTATGGACAGATGCACACACTATTGAAGGATGGACAGACCAGCAAAAGAAACCTTGGCAGAGTTGTACATGTACACACACATACACACTAACAAGCTCACATACATGCACATTTGCTCGTGCAAGTACAGACAGTAACACCATAACCCCTACATGCCGACAGACCGACATGCTCTCAAATGCATGCAGAAAACCTGCCTACAACCTGTGCACCATTAATACCTCCCTCATCAGCAGGATTGCTGTGGTCTTGGGTGTTTTCCGGGCTTGACATACAGAAACCACTGGTACTCTTCTAGACAGTCAAAACATACATGACTGTAAAGCATTGCATTTGTTTTTTCCTTTAGGGTGGCTACTGCTGTTCATTTTTCAATGTGTTATTTAAATTCATAGGTGTTCTCCAAAAAACATGTTCACCAAGACATGATAATGCTTTCTCACTGTCCATCTTGCAGGTGACACCAGGTTTGTCTCTGTGACTTACCGTCTCTTCAAACTGCCGGGGCAGAGGGAAAATGCCACTCAGGTGATCTACAATGGAGAAATTGAGGGAGAGGAGAAGGAATTCAAACTGGACCATGCTCTTGTCTTCAAGGTTTGGCTGTTTCCCTTTATTAGAATGAGCTGTGTGTTCAGGTGCGTCTGTATATACATGTATTTGTGTGTCTTGGCAGCTCATTGTCTGTAACTTGGTTTTTCAGGAATAATGCAATGGTGAAAATTTGGCACCAGCAGAATGCTTACTTTCTGCAGTGAGAGATTATGCCTAAAATTCAAAATCTCTCTCTCTCTCTCTCTCTCTCTCACACACACACACACACACACACACACACACACACACACACACACACACACACACACACACACAGATTGATAGAGAGAGAGAGAGAGAGAGAGAGAGAGAGAGAGAGAGAGAGAGAGAGAGAGAGAGAGAGATTGATTTTGTCATCAGGATTACATGGAGTACCATTAAAGGAGTGAGTTATAAGTCCCTAATTATATTTTCATCATTCTGACAGAAGGTGGTTGCCCCACTGCAGTCCATTATGACAGGCACTGGTGTTGCTGTTCCAGGCAGGGGATGCAGTGTCTGCAGATTCAGAGGTTGCCACAATCCTGAAGTGCTCTCGATTCAAGGACGAGTTTGACTTCAAGCCCTGTGGCCCTGGAGACAAGTGCTGTGTGAAGAAGATGGACGTGGTGAGTGAGAGGTGGCCTAAATCTAGGTGCTGTCAACAGTCAAGTGCTGTAAAGTGTTGTATTGGCTTGTCTGGAAGAGTGCTACACTCACTTGGCCTTGTGTGCTCTCAATCTCTGCAGCTAAGTTTGTTGTAGCTGTAGTCGTATCAGACTGTCTTTCAAGTTTCTGCACGAATGATGAGCTCTACTGTTGAGATTGCTTAAAGTAGTGTGTGTGTTGTTGTACGTGTGTGTGCATGTATTTGTGCATGCATGTGGTGCTTGTGTGACCATGCATGTATGTGTATGTGTGCACTTCTGTGATGTGTATTGTGCATGCGAGTGAAGGAGGAGGGGGTTGGGGGTGGAAGGGACAGAGATTGTTCATATCTATGTGCATACATTGGGAGAGAGGAGGCAGTGAAATGCATTTTTCAACCTAATGTGTGGCCAAGTTGTTGATAGATATGGAGATCAATGCCTTGTTTTGCCAGTATATCCATCATCATTTTGCTCTGGCCTCTAAATCTTAAAGCTTTCCTGATCATGTCTTGATGACCATTACACATGAATCACACATGGTCTTTTTTTTTTTAAGACCGCTAACTCTCATGCATAGCACTGAGGTGTTACTGGGAGTGTGCAAGTCTGTACAAAAGAGAATGTTGACATATACCCTATTCAACACCAGCTTGGGTGGGTGTTGCCATGCAGATACTGATGCAATGTGTGTATCCTTAACAGGAAGTGGATCCCTTCCAGTACCTTGCAGACTTGAAGGCCAAAGGTCAAGCCCCATCTGCAGCCTGCTGTGGAGGTGGCCAGAAGTGTTGCTAGGCAACATAAACACATTCCTTTCTGCATCAGCATGTCAAAGATGACCTGCCACGCAGGCTTTTCCCAAGTTTGGATAAATTCATTCTAACCAGAAATTAGTGTAGTCTGGCAAACCTCGGTGAGGGAATTGGGGCATAAGGGTGAAGTTTGGATTTTGTTCCCAAACAGGTATCTAATACTAGTGTCCTCATGCACAACCTATCTACAACAAATATCATAAAGTGCTAAGTGCTAACATATTTTCCTCAAAGACATTATAGGTGCTCAATCATTGGATGGGCAAACACTAACAATTCTTTTACAGTATTTATGTTGGCTAAAGTGAGTGATGGAAAGAGACTTGACCAGATTAAGAAGGGGGCTTAATAAATTGTTTTACTATCTTAAGTTCATGATACACAAGATTCATTTGATGGGCCATTTGTTATGCTGTTATACTTAATTAATTAAGTACATCTGCAGATGACTTTGAAAATATGTGAACACAAAGCCTGACCTTGAAAAACATTACATCAACAAGCCTTCCTGCCAATAAATTGTGATATAATTGACTCTATTCTTTAAGCATTTTGATTACTGTTTTGATCTTTATGGGTAATAATTTACTGTCATGTGTTCTTCTGTATTCAGACCGAAGTCTTGTGAGCTGGACCCTATCCCTACAGACTTGTTGTATGAAAACCTGGAATTTTTTCTGCCTGTCATAACCAACCTCGTCAACTCTTCTCTTGCTTCTGGCACTGTTCACACTGACCTGAAAACTGCTGTAGTGAAACCTTTGATCAAAAAGCCTTCCCTAGACAAGAATCAGCTTAAAAACTATAGACCGGTCTCAAACTTGCCTTTTATTTGCAAAATTATCGAAAAAGTAGTCCTCAGTCAACTAATGTCTCACCTCGAAGCAAACAACCTATGTAACCCTCTTCATTCAGCGTATAGAGCCGGCCACAGCACCGAAACAGTTTTGGTCCGTGTTGTAAATATCCTCTCTGCTCTAATTAATGATAAACTCTCTATACTGCTTCTCTTAGACAACTCTGCCGCATTTGATACAATCGACCACTCTGTTCTTATGTCTCATCTTGAAACTGTTTTTGGCATTTGCTCTACAGCTCTTGAGTGGTTCCAGTCCTACCTCCAGGACCATACTCAGTATGTGTCTGTCAACAACCTATCTTCTCCTCTGCTTTACGGTGTCCCGCAGGGCTCGGTGCTGGGGTCTCTTTGTACTGTACACTACTCTGTCCACTCATCCAGCAACATGCAGTCAACCATTATCTTTTCGCAGACGACACACAACTTGAACAAGCATGCAAGCCCACAGAAAGCCAAGAACTGGTGCATACTCTTGAGAAGTGTTCTCATATTAAAGCCTGGATGTCTACAAACAAGTTAAAGTTGAATGATGAAAAAACTGAAGCCCTTCTTTTCTCTGGATCTGCTGCTGTGAATCCTACTCCTCCTTCTACTATCACAATAGGTTCTACAGAAATCACTTTCTCCGACAGTGCCAGAAACCTTGGTTTCATCATGGACTCTCACCTCTCAATGAAGCCACACATCGCCAAACCTGCTACTACGAGATCAGAAGAATAGGTTCCATCAGAAAGATTCTTACAGTAGAAGCTACAAAAACCAACCCTGGTAACGTCCTGTATTCTGTTTAGAATAGATTATTGCAACTCTCTTCTGATAGGCTGTCCTGACACTACTGAATCTGCTCCCGCCTACTTTTCTCAACTTATTTTTCGTTACATTCCTGCTCTTACACTCCATTCTTCTGCTGACACCTGACTCTTACAATCGCAAATCTCATGGCTTTCGCTCTTTCTCATTCTACAGCTCTTATCTTTGGAATTCACTGCCTCACCCATAAATACAATAAATTATTATTATTATTATTATTATTATATTCCCCATGACTTTATTCTGATGGTGCATTTACTATCATTTTTCAATGATGTACTGATGAAATCCACAATAAAAATTCATTGAAGACACACCCTGCAAAGCTGTGATATCCTTCACTTGATGTATGCTGTGATGTTACAAACTACTGAATGTAATTATCACACATTTTCTGTTTAATGTAATACTATAGTGTCGATGACATGCACACAAAAAAAGATGCCCTGTGTAAGCATGACAAAGAAAAATCATGTTCTCATGGATTTTATTTCCAAGACTCAACAGACTCGATAAACACCAGCTTAGCAGAGCAGAAGCAAAGTTAAAGTAGATAAAGCTACTCTAATTCCAATAAATCAGCAGCAGACGGCAAACTCTGAAACTGTCAAACATTTATTCTGCCACTTGATTTCTGCATATACCACAAACTGAGAGAAATAAAGGATTTAAATCGGCACTGACATGAAACGCCACACCACTACATGAAAGCAGACTAGCCCAAGTTTGTCCCAAATCGAAAGACGAAACGGCTGTTTCCTGGATTTTTCAAACTTGGGAAGGGCAAGGTGAGAATCTCTCTGTGGAACACATCCTTGCATCTTGCATGTTTGTGTTCTTTGAAAAGAAGCTGATGTTATCTCCTTTACTAGGCTTCTTCTCCCCGTTCTCTTTCTTGGCTGTAGGCTGCATAAAGCTCCTCAATTATGCATGCCATTATTCAGAAGGCTGTGTCAATAAAAGTCATAATAATTATAATAATTTCTAGAGCTCTTTGAACACTGGCACTAGTGGCGCTTACTGTCCACCACAACTGAAATGCTTCTGTCAAGGCTATTGCAACAGCTTTCATGATCACATCGAGTAACAAACAATTATCAAAATCAAGTACCACCTTCCTGAATGAAGTGGGATAAATCAATCTATAAACAAACAAAATACAACAACTTCCATTCATGCAAGTTGACAAAACTATGACAAAAAGAAAGTAAATATCATGAAAAACACTACTGAGTTGACAAAATACACCATTCCCTCTGCTATGAGAATATTGGTTCCTGAGCCCAGGCAAGACAATAGGGTGTAATAATAACTGCCTCTTAGGCAGCGATAAATAACAGCAAGCAAAGCTTGACAAGCGCAGGCAGACGGGTGACCCCGTAGAAAGCAGGGTCAGGTGTAATATTGCACGGCCCCAGGCCTGGTGGCTAGCTGAGGAATCGGCTGTGGATGTGGTGGAGTTGGTCAGGCTGGATGTTGACGGGGATAACCTCCCCCTTGGAGCCTTTCATGGGAATGCGGATCTCACCCAGCTTCACCGAGGAGTCTGCACTCTTCTCATGCAGCATCTGTTGGGCAGAAAGTTGCATTAGTCACACAAGATGCCTGTCTGGCTGTGTGTGTGTGTGTGAGAGAATGAATGTGTCAACATGTACAATAATGCATATTTATACGTGAGAGTGAAAGAGACTTACCCGGGCAAACTGTGGAGTGGGGAAGGTAGAGAAGTCTGTGCGGACTTGGCCTCCTGTGCGATTGGCAGCCAGCAGACTGGTCACCTGCACTTGCAGCTGTCAACCAATCACAACTCGGTCAACAATTCCGTCCAGTCTAAATGCTGTCAGCAGCAATTAAAATGCAGTCAAGACCTCCCATCCAAATAAATTTCAGCCAAACAAGAAGGGCAAAGCCCATACGACTCACATGCTTGACCTTGACCTTTACATGACCTTGACATTTACATGACCTTGGCCTTTACATGACCTTGACCTTCAGGTGTCCTTCAAGGTCAAGGTCAAACAACTAAACCTAGCAATGACATCATACACTAAGAACTGCTTTACACATTTTTCCTACCAAAATACATGTGACCTTGACCCAAGGTCAAGGTCATCCAAGGTCATGCAACACAAAGCTGTTAATTCAAGACATAGGAAGCACAATGGTGCTTATTGGCACTTTCTACCATGAGATATGGTCACTTTTAGTGGTTCACTACCCCATTTTGGTCACATTTCATAAGGGTCAAAGTGACCTTGACCTTGATGATATGTGAACAAATGTGTCTCATGATGAAAGTATAACATGTGTACTACAATGTTATGAAGTTTGGAAGAGTTATCTTCCATAGTTCAGGGTCAAGGTCACTTCAAAATATGTATACAATCCAACTTTAAAGAGCTCCTGTGACCTTGACCTTGAAGCAAGGTCAATCAAACTGGTATCAAAAGATAGGGATTACTTTGCCCTATACACCATATATAGGTCAGGTATCCAATCTCAAAAACTTCAGAGAAAATTGGGAAAATGTGAAAAATGGCTGTTTTTTAGACAACATTTATGGCCCCTGCGACCTTGACCTTGAAGCAAGGTCAAGTCACTGTGTATGTTTTTTGAGGCCTTGTCATCATACACCATCATGCCAAATTGGGTGTTGATAGACTTAATAGTCTCCGAGAAAAATCCAACGTTAAAGTTTTTCACGGACGCCCGGACGCCCGGACGGACGACACGGGTGAGTACATAGACTCACTTTTGCTTCGCATGTGAGTCAAAAAAAACTCTCTAAAAGAACTATATCAAAACACAACAGTTGCTACCTAATGCAGATAGATGCAGTCTCTACAGCAGGTGTTTTAAATAAAATCTTCAAAAGGCTTTATAATATGTAATGTTGTGAAGCTCTCACTTGTAGCCGCACAAAAATCTCATGGTAATGTGTATGAACATGCACAAAAGGTCTCTGGAAAACTACTGCATCTCACTTGCACAAAGCTACGACACAATGCTTTTAATATCACAATTTCAACATTCAGAAAGAAAAAGGATACAGAAGCAGAAGATGCATGTATATAATGAAGTTTCCCTGAGATTTCAAAACACAACACTTCATATCCACTGAAAACTTTTAGTAAACATTATAAAAAATTAATACCCACAAAATGAAACACATGGACAAACCACACACGCATATTTGCACGCGCCCACACACACACGCACGCATGTGCCATACATATGTGCATGCAAACACACATACAAAACACACACACACCAAATACACACAAATGTGCATGCACATGCAGGAGTGTATATACAAGCACACACACAAACACACAGGGATGACTGCCTACCTCCTGGGTCTGACGCTCCAGAGCAGTCAACATGGCGGTCTGGTCTACCAGCTGATGTGCAGGACTCATGCTTTCCACCACAGGCTCCAACCCTGCCATGCACCATGAATGTAAAAATGGATTTTGCTTGAACTCATTTGCAACGCATTGCAACATATGATCCTATGCGCTGAACACAGTTGCTGACAACACGAAGCAACATATGATCCTATGCGCTGAACACAACACGAAGCAACATATGATCCTATGTGCTGAACACAGTCGCTGACAAGGCGAAGCAACGTATGATCCTATGCGCTGAACACAGTCGCTGACAACACGAAGCAACATATGATCCTATGCGCTGAACACAACGCGAAGCAACATATGATCCTATGCGCTGAACACAACGCGAAGCAACATATGATCCTATGTGCTGAACACAGTTGCTGACAACACGAAGCAACATATGATCCTATGCGCTGAACACAACGCGAAGCAACATATGATCCTATGTGCTGAACACAGTTGCTGACAACACGAAGCAACATATGATCCTATGTGCTGAACACAACGCGAAGCAACATATGATCCTATGTGCTGAACACAGTTGCTGACAACACGAAGCAACATATGATCCTATGCGCTGAACACAACGTGAAGCAACATATGATCCTATGCGCTGAACACAACACGAAGCAACATATGATCCTATGTGCTGAACACAGTTGCTGACAACACAAAGCAACATATGATCCTATGTGCTGAACACAACGCGAAGCAACATATGATCCTATGTGCTGAACACAGTTGCTGACAACACGAAGCAACATATGATCCTATGTGCTGAACACAACGCGAAGCAACATATGATACTATGTGCTGAACACAGTTGCTGACAACACGAAGCAACATATGATCCTATGCGCTGAACACAACGCGAAGCAACATATGATCCTATGTGCTGAACACAGTTGCTGACAACACGAAGCAACATATGATCCTATGTGCTGAACACAATGCGAAGCAACATATGATCCTATGTGCTGAACACAGTTGCTGACAACACGAAGCAACATATGATCCTATGCGCTGAACACAACGCGAAGCAACATATGATCCTATGCGCTGAACACAACACGAAGCAACATATGATCCTATGCGCTGAACACAACGCGAAGCAACATATGATCCTATGCGCTGAACACAACACGAAGCAACATATGATCCTATGTGCTGAACACAGTTGCTGACAACACGAAGCAACATATGATCCTATGCGCTGAACACAACGCGAAGCAACATATGATCCTATGTGCTGAACACAGTTGCTGACAACACGAAGCAACATATGATCCTATGCGCTGAACACAACGCGAAGCAACATATGATCCTATGTGCTGAACACAGTTGCTGACAACACGAAGCAACATATGATCCTATGCGCTGAACACAACGCGAAGCAACATATGATCCTATGTGCTGAACACAGTTGCTGACAACACGAAGCAACATATGATCCTATGTGCTGAACACAATGCGAAGCAACATATGATCCTATGTGCTGAACACAGTTGCTGACAACACGAAGCAACATATGATCCTATGCGCTGAACACAACGCGAAGCAACATATGATCCTATGCGCTGAACACAACACGAAGCAACATATGATCCTATGCGCTGAACACAACGCGAAGCAACATATGATCCTATGCGCTGAACACAACACGAAGCAACATATGATCCTATGTGCTGAACACAAACGCGAAGCAACATATGATCCTATGCGCTGAACACAACGCGAAGCAACATATGATCCTATGCGCTGAACACAACACGAAGCAACATATGATCCTATGCGCTGAACACAACGCGAAGCAACATATGATCCTATGCGCTGAACACAACACGAAGCAACATATGATCCTATGCGCTGAACACAACGCGAAGCAACATATGATCCTATGCGCTGAACACAACACGAAGCAACATATGATCCTATGCGCTGAACACAACGCGAAGCAACATATGATCCTATGCGCTGAACACAACGCGAAGCAACATATGATCCTATGTGCTGAACACAGTTGCTGACAACACGAAGCAACATATGATCCTATGCGCTGAACACAACGCGAAGCAACATATGATCCTATGTGCTGAACACAGTTGCTGACAACACGAAGCAACATATGATCCTATGCGCTGAACACAACGCGAAGCAACATATGATCCTATGTGCTGAACACAGTTGCTGACAACACGAAGCAACATATGATCCTATGCGCTGAACACAACACGAAGCAACATATGATCCTATGCGCTGAACACAGTCGCTGACAACGCGAAGCAACATATGATCCTATGCGCTGAACACAGTTGCTGATAACGCAAAGTAACATATGATCCTATGCGCTGAACACAGTCGCTGACAACACATAGGTGCATATGATGCTACACAATTGCATAGTTTTCCTTGTTGTAAGGGAGGAAGATTGAATTGAAGAAAACTAAACTTCATTTTATACTTTAAGTACTTTTTTTAATGCGACTTTTCAAAACAGGTCTATTTTCCCTGGAGTCCAGGGGTATGACGAACTAAAAATATTGCGTCTTGAATGAGTTAATTAACTTTAACCCATTAAGACTGTGTAAAGTACAAAACATTTTGTGGAACTAGGAATAATAAACCAATTTCCTCCTGTGAATTGGGGCTTAGGGTAGACCCATCATGTCTCCCTACGTGGTTTGTAAGAAGGGAATGACTAGAGAAATAGAGATTTGACTACCTCTTACTCTAACTAGTGATAGTGAGTTCATAGCCTACAAAGGTTGATAGGTCATTAAACCTCATTTATTGAATCAATCATTCAAACCAATTTAAGGGAACAGAGATTACAGGGCATTTGCAACAACAAAATTATACATGGGATTTAATCTCTTAAAAGATGGCAGCATCTTCTGGCTTAACCCTCTTACCACAGGATGTCCCGGTGCATCCTGCAAAAAAAAAAAATTCTCCCCGGTGGACGTCCCACTACATCCCGCAGAACACCCCACTCACAGTGAAAGCTGCCATATGTTCCATGGTAACGGTAATCTCGTGAGATTTTGAGCATTAGCTCCTCAGTGAATAAAGTGCCGCCTGCCATTTTGATTGTTAATTTCTGGCGATCGAGTGAATTTTTGGGAATTATTTTAACATTGCGATGTCGGGCGAGCCCCAGCCAGGCCCATCGCATGTTTTTTGCAAAGATAGCAATACAGAAAGCTTTGAATTACCACTGTTTGACCCAGAATAGGACAATGAGAGTGACCTAGAGTGACCTAGATCCAGAGATTCTGACTAGCAAAGGCGACAGCAAGGATCTCCGATGAAGTGGACCCGCAATCTGACTCAGATCACCCTAGAGAAGTTGCGGAGTAAGTGGGCGTGCTTCGTGACCTGCTTGTTGGTGCATCAGCCTCTGATAATTTTGAATTCTTTCTAGATGAATCATTTTTCCAACATGTTGCAGAGCAGACGAACTTGCATGTATGCTGTTTAAATATAGGTGGAAGAGAGTTGTGAGGACCGAGTGTGGAAAGTCACCACTGCCAAAGAAATCAAACTCTTCTTCACAATCAAAATGTTTTATTAGATTTGTCTCTGTTTCGTTTTGATTTTGTCCTCTATGATCCTCCCTTGTGAGGTACTGTGTTTTTTTAATCATAAGGCAGTGTGTGTGTGTGTGAGTGTGTGTGCGTGTGCGTGTGCGTGTGCGTGTGTGGTCAAGGGAGAGTTAACTCTTCACTTGCATGGGCTTAAGATTGTGGCTGTAGTCTGATGTTATAATAATGGTTTTGGAGATGGAACTGAGGGTTGAGGGACTGCATTTTTTTCCGAGATTCTTAGCTACTCTGTATTTCAATTTTTTGTGCCCATTATTTGAGCCTCAAAGGAAAGATGAGCATTTCTTATGTAAGAGAAATATGTAATCAAAAGGAAGGTATTAAAACTTTTGTGAAAAAAAAGTTTTTTTTAAAATTGATTTTTATTTAAGTAACTATTAAAATTAACACGGTTGACACCCTTTTCATGGGGGTTAGAGTTAGGTTTTTTGCCCAAGGTACCGGTGGTAAGAGAGTTAATGATTTAACATGCAGAACCGAAGCCCTGCGTGGGACAGACAGGAAAAATTGGGACCACACTGAACCCACGCCAGCTGAGCTACCATGGTCTGCATTGTCTTCTCCTGTCTACACTGCCCTGCAGGTTTAAAGGTATTGTCTCATCTGTGCAAGTCATCAACAGACCTAGATGGTCTGGCCACCTGTTGCTACACACCAAGAGTCAACAGGAGATTAGATATGAAGGTGCGGTTGATAGATTCCAATTATTTCTGAACCCCATGTTGGCTGAGAACTTACATAACAAGAAGGGCAAAGCCCACACGACTCACATGCTGAGAGGATGTGAAAAATGGCTGGTTTTTAGACCACAGCGACCAACAGGAGCCGCTACCCGCAGCCGCTGGCCACAGATCTGCTGCAGCAGCCAGTCCCGCCAGGCACGACCCCAGGGGTTCACGCCTGACGGCCAGCGCTGGAGACGAAGAAACAAACGGCCCTTTTCAGGGCCAAAATGTATTTATATAAGAAAGAATACAATTTTAGTCGGAAGCTTTTGTCACGACGCATTTTTGGTACTGTTGTCAGTCCGACCCCGGCTACCCTCCCTTTGTGGTTTTTAGACAACATTTACGGCCCCTGCGACTATGTATGTTTTTTGACGCCTTGTCATCATACACCATCATGCCAAATTGGGTGTTGATAGACTTAATAGTCTCAGAGAAAAATCCAACGTTAACGTTTTTTACGGACGCCCGGACGGATGAAAATGGTGAGTACAAAGACTCACTTTTGCTTCGCATGTGAGTCAAAAACTCTTCACATACTTTTTTTTCTTTCCCACCTCAAACATCCATGATGGGAAATCTCTTACCTGGCTTTCTCTTTGTGATGTCAACAACCTTGGGACAAGCACTCATCTTGTTGGCCTCCTGGAAGATGGAAAAATAATTACATGTTTTATTCAAAAACCACAGACAAGTGCAATCATTCACATTCCAATGCATTAATCATCTTAGCCCCAGATGAGTAAATTCAGCAAACCTCAATATCAGTAAAAGCCCTGATCAGTTAAAGTCTGCAAGGTGTGTGTGGCTGTGTTTAGCATCCAATTTCTCTTCTGAAAGGGTCCAGCTGTGACAAAGTTTGCAGCAGATCCACAGAGGAATGTCCATTGCAAATCATATTAGGATTACAATGATATGGTAATGTCCTTTTTGAGGAAATTCTCTTTAGGGAATGTTACCTCTGGTCACCGCTGTGCAGCACCCAGTGACCAGATTTACTCCTTGGTAGGAGAGGCAATGTGGGTGAACAACCTTGGTTGCAACTCTAGGATCTGCACAGCTTCAAACACCGCACCCATTAGCTGCAAGCGACTGCAAGTTAAAGGCTCTATCTGCATGGCTACAGCGCCCCACATTACATTCTTGACTTCCAAAACCCTGGGAAAGGCCAGAAAGGAGTGTATCTGCTCTTGGTTCACTTAACCAGCAAAATGTCTATGAATTCTATAACCCTTAGCTTCAGCCTTTGAATACAAAAGAGTTAAAGATAAAAGTTCCCCTCTAAATCCAATCAGATCTCAAAATATAATTCCAGCTGCACAATCACAGTATGCCACAACCTATGAGCTTTTTGGATTTTGCTATCAAATCCATCATATATCAACAACATTGTATATTTCCTTATTTTTAAAGCCAAATGAAACACTCTATACTTCATTTTAAAAACCCAACAGATATCAGATACTGATTTTTTTGTTAAGGGGTGAAGAGGGGAAAGCCACTGAGAAAGAGAGAGAGAGAGAGAGAGAGAGAGAGAGAGAGAGATATAGAAAGAGAGATAGAAAGAGAGATAGAAAGAGATAGAAAGAGAGAGAGAGAAGAGGGGGGGCGGCGGGGATGGATGGGTGAGGAGGTGACAAAGGGTGAGCAGACACACACTGACAAACATGCACACATAGAGGTAGATACGTGCGGACGCCAAAACAACCACAAAAAAGAGAGATGAAGCAATCGGCAAGACAGCACAGGTATTGGGTGGGTGGACAATCACAGTACAGACAGCATGAGACAAAGAGCCACTGAGCAGACTAGCAGTGACAGATTCCCATCACGAAGCACTCACAGCCAGCAG
The DNA here is from genome assembly GCA_034096865.1 of Theodoxus fluviatilis. Taxonomy (NCBI): domain Eukaryota; kingdom Metazoa; phylum Mollusca; class Gastropoda; order Cycloneritida; family Neritidae; genus Theodoxus; species Theodoxus fluviatilis. The sequence goes on along the minus strand of JAWQFJ010002703.1, from coordinate 37,621 downwards.
GGTCTTGGTCTGGCGGGCCAGGGCATTGAGCTCCACCTTGCCAGGGATGGCTTCTGGCAGCTCTCCCAGCTTGACCAGCCCTGTGCTGCTGGCCAGCCCTGTCACCTTCTTGGGCACCTCCAGTCTGGGCAGTCGGGCCAGCTGATCCTGCAGCAGTATCCCAACATTAGTGACTTGTAAGTTCTGTGTCTGTCTGTCTGTCTGTCTGTCTGTCTGTCTGTCTGTCTGTCTGTCTGTGTGTCTGTCTGTCTGTCTGTCTGTCTGTCTGTCTGTCTGTCTGTCTGTCTGTCTGTCTGTCTGTCTGTCTGTCTGTGTGTCTGTCTGTCTGTCTGTCTGTCTGTCTGTCTGTCTGTCTGTCTGTCTGTCTGTCTGTCTGTCTGTCTGTCTGTCTGTCTCACTGTCTGTTCATCTGTGTGTTTGTCTGTTCATCTGACTCTTTGTCCATTTATTTGTGTCTGTCTGTCTGTCCGTCTCTCCCTCCCCCTCCCCCCCTCTCCCTCCCTCCCTACCCCCCCCCCCCCCCCTCCTCTCTCTCTCTCTCTCTCTCTCTCTCTCTCTCTCTCTCTCTCTCTCTCTCTCTCTCCCCTCCCCCCCCCCCCCCCTCCCCCATTCAGGATGAGCCTTAACGACCTGTCAGTCCTCTTCCTGCAACATCATTCTCAGTGTTTAGTCAGCCCTCAATCTTCAGCACCAGTAAAATAAAGTCCATTGGTCGTAGAGTAAGGATGCAAACATAACAATTCCACCTCGCACATCAGGTCCAAACAAATCAGTCTATTCATTTGGAAACGAGAATTCATTTGACAACAAGACTCCAGGTGCAGCCAATGAGTGACTAAGAACCATGGGGAATTTCATGCTACTTAGTGGACAGTCAACTGCTACAAGATCTGGAGCCCCAGCACAGCAAGACAATAGGGTCAAAGAAAGTGGTTTTCAGAATCAAAATACAAACCTTCATCTTCTGAGCCTTCAGACGAATGTTTTCTTGCTTGACAAATTTCAATGCCTCTCTCAGAGCCTCAACCTGCAACAGAATAAGTAAAACTAGTGAAAGCATCCAAACCTGTGCGAATAACAATGGTTCATGAAAACAAAGATGAAACACAATTTCTTTGGAATCACAGATTAAAAAAGGAACATAGTTAACCATCATGGTGGCAGTCACAGCATGCACTGTGAGATCTAAAGTGGGCCTAGCCTCCTAGTTTTACTTTTACGAATTTTATCCAAAAATGCAACATGATTTATCAAAACAATGACATGGATTTGATCTTAGTTCACTTCTGAGTGATTCTGATATAGGTTTTGCTGCATTTTGTTGGATATTTAGAAAGGGTACACACCAAAGAAAAGTATGGGTGTCTTCATCATGAAACTTCTCAAGCAGCCCTGATGACCCAAACACTCCTAAATAAGGCGCCGGGGTAAAGGCAAAACGAGCATGGAAAGACAAGGATTGTCAACAAGTCAAGACTGCACAAAACAGTTTGCATTTTTCTCAGCAATATTTCTAATGAAGTTATGTGTGGAGTTGTTTCATGGGGGAAAGGGGATTTCATCATCCGACCATCAAATGCACCAACATTAGCCTTTCTCAGGGCGAAGAGAATCAAACTCTCATGCAGAGAAAAGGAAGAAGGAAAACACCAACAAGGTAACAAGTTAATTCATCAAGTAGTGCTTCTCAACATATCATCACTCTCTGCACCTTCTCTGCTGTCTTCAGGAGATCTCACTACATCAGTAACAAGGTGCCAGAAACATCTGCCAGTCTTGGACATCCTCAGGGCAACAGACAACAGCATCTCTGCTTACCTGGCTCTGCAGCACTGGGGACTCCTGGAGTGCCAGGCTGGCAAAGGATGTGGCAGGAAGCGACCCTGTGGGGGACACCCCTGTAACCCACACACACACCGTGTCAGCCATGGAATTGCTTCCCGAGGGATCAATTGTTGTGTGTATGTGTGTATGTGTGTGTGTGTGTATGTGTGAGTGTGTGTGTGTGTGTGTATGTGTGTGCACATGATTGTGTGTGTGTGTGTGTGTGTGTGTATGTGTGTGTATGTGTGTGCACATGATTGTGTGTGTGTGTGTGTGTGTGTGTGTGTGTGTGTGTGTGTGTGTGTGTGTGTGTGTGTGTGTGTGTGTGTGTGTGTGTGTGTGTGTGCACATGATTGTGTGTGTGTGTGTATGTGTGTGCACATGATTGTGTGTGTGTGTGTGTGTGCACATGATTGTGTGTGTGTGTGTGTGTATGTGTGTGCACATGATTGTGTGTGTGTGTGTGTGTGTGTGTGTGTGTGTGTGTGTGTGTGTGTGTGTGTGTGTGTGTGTGTGTGCAGATGATTGTGTGTGTGTGTGTGTGTGTATGTGTGTGCACATGATTGTGTGTGTGTGTGTGTGTGTGTGTGTGTGTCATTGTTCAAGTGTGTGCATGTGTGTGTGCGTGTGTGTGTGTTTGTGTGTGTGTGTGTGTGTGTGTGTGTGTGTGTGTGTGTGTGTGTGTGTGTGTGTGTGTGTGTGTGTGTGCAAGCCCGCGCAGTGTGTTCAGTCCCTGAATTAGCATCCATACATTGGTACCATCACACACAATCTTGCACACTTGTACACATGTTCAT
>JAWQFJ010002703.1:20000-30000 GCA_034096865.1 Theodoxus fluviatilis | reverse complement strand
CCAAGAAAACTTTTCCAGAAAAAGACTTGGAGTGCCAATGGATTTGCATCATAGAGGCAATTCAATCCTGTTCAGTTAGAAGGGGAGGAACACAGTAAGATCAGTTATATTCTTCTCCCACTCCATGACTGTAATGGGAATTCACCATAGACATAAAACTTGCTTATCCTCTTTGTAAATCACATTACTTTCTGCCAATGCATGTTACACATACATTCATATATTCATCTCAGTTTGCATAAACATTTGAACAGCTAACACACACACACACACACACACACACACACACACACACACACACACACACACACACACACACACACGCACACTAACCTGCACACTCAAATACATGCACAAACACATACACAAACACACACACATATGCATGCGCACGCACACACACACACACACACACACACACACAGGGGCACTCAAACACACACACACACGCACACACACATATACATGCATATATACACACACATACACACACAGAAGCAGTTACATACACACACACAGGAGCAGTTACATACACACACATGCACACACACATGTGTGTGCATGAACACACACACACACACACACACACACACGCACACACACACATGCACATACACACATGCACTGACACACACACACACACACACACACACACACATGCACACACACACGCTTGAGGCCCATATCCTTGTCCAGCCACATGAGAGCCTCAAGATTTCCCAAGTCAATTCCACTCTGTAGGCACACACACACACCTGGAAAAGTGTCATGTTAGTAGAGGAGCAAAGCCCAACGGCACTCCACTGTACAAACAGAGAGTTGTCACCATCCTTCCTACAGGGTGCAATCACTCAAGATGCCTGGTGATCTACAGGATTCACAAAGAATGGCCACAAGACTGGCTAGAAACTTCTCTGTCACACCAGAGACAGCATCAAGGTTGAAAAGAATGAGCAATTCATGAACAGGTGCATAGTTTCTGAGAAGAATGCAAGATCCAGTCTAGGGGTAATAAAGGTATAACTTTTCTGTATGCTGATGATGAATGCAATGAGTTGCAGAAGAGAAATTCACAGGAATAATGCATGATCCTAAACAGGAAGGGAGAGGACATGCTTCTGAGGGGTACTGGATGGCTGGACTGCATGTCCAGAGATGTAGATCAGAGGAAGGCCAGGGCATAATGCGCAACTCAAACTCACACAGAAACCAGCAGGCAGAGAAGTCAGACCACTGAGAACTACACAGAGGAGTCATGGGACACCCTGCCACTTGCTGGTGAGAACCCACCCACCAGGGGTGCAGCACACAAATGTTTCAGCACCCTATCACTGGTGCTTGTTTCTACTTTCTAATTGAACGTTTCTTTGTTAATCCTCAATCATGTGCAGTGTTTTCCCATTTAGACAGATACTCTCCTGGGCCCGTATTCACAACGGCGATTTATCTTTTTAACACTCGATTTATCCCCTAGCCCCGCGTTATCTTGATCGGTTAGATAAGGTATGCTCGTCAGAGGATTCTAGGTTGCGCTTTGCTATATATACTGGTTTCCAGCCAAGGGAGAGCGGAACAGACAGTTGGAATCGTCTGAGTTTAGAGATAAATCGGAGTTAAAATAAATCGCCGATAAATCGCCGTTGTGAATACGGGCCCTGGAACATATCTTTTCTTATATAAAAAAATTATCAGCATGATGTAGCTGTAATTGATAAGTACACTTCTTTCTATTACTGAAAGAGCCACAACGTAGTACACAGACACATGACTTCAATTGGCAGAGTGTCCACTAACTCAGACAATCATGATTCATTCTGCAGCTGCTGCACTAGGTTTTCAACACTAGAGGCTGCATTGTGAAATGGAATCAGTCCTGCAAGCAAGTTACCCTTGTAGTGCTCCAAATCACTCCCGCCTGCGGAGGGAATCAACATCACAAGTACAGGTGGCCTGTATGGCACGGAATGACACCACCGCTCTTCCATAAACGTCAACTGCAACATGGCAGCGACGTGAATGAGGTGTACAGGGGCGCGTTGCTTCGCCTACCTAGTTGGCAAACAATAGGCTGGTGTCAACATCTGCCAAATATTGGACTGCCTTTGTATCTGCTTTCATCATGTTGACACATGTTGACACCGGCTTATTCCTTGCGAAATCTTGCAAGGTTCCTAGCGTAAGCAGCGCACCTCAGGTTCACCCAAAAGTCTAGCCCCATTACTCAAAGCATGAGCAAGTTAAATAAAGGTGTGCATTGCCTGGAATGGCTACATTGAACACTGATGTTGTTCTTTCTATACAATATACAAATTTATATACTACTTTTCTTACAAAGCAAAATGAACAAGAAGGCTGTGAAAATACAAGATACGAGTGTCAAATTCAAATACAATAACCTGCCATGTTTAATATAAAAAAGTCTGCTTATCATCATCAGAGAAAAAAAAACCATCCTTGCCTGCATGTCACATTATCTATAAAGGATCTCTAACTAGTTGACATTTTCATGAAGGAACAAAAACGAAAAACACATACACATTCACGACATGAAATGAGACTTCACGCCCCCTAGAGAACACTATGACACAGGTCACCACGCCAAGGAACACACTCACAGCCTATGGCAGCCTAGCTACAGAAAACATTTGGTGGAGACAAGGATGACCAAAAAATGACACAACAGCAGCTGCCGACACTGCAGCAGCCAAAGAGGACACTTTGGACACTGTCGGAGTGCATGCCCACCTGTCATGACGGCAGCCTGCTGCATGGCGCCGGCAGCGATGAGCTTGAGGGTGCGGCACACCCTGGAGACGTTAGTGCTGCTGTCCATCAGTAGATCTTGGATCTGGGCCATTCAATAGACGGGTACTGACAGTGACTGAGATGGCAGGCGATCAGCATGGAAGACAATGGGCAAGTTGGAAAAAAAGTGGGAAATGCTTTTTAAAAAACCACTAGCCTGACATTCCTATGTGTCATCTTATGAAAAAGAAGCTGCATTTTGCATTATCAAAAGTGTGTCTTGTAGCCTGTCTTTTGCAAAGTAATAAAAAGTGTTCACTGATGATGAAATATAACTTTTCCATGGAAGACAATGGACAAGTAGGAAAAAAGTGGACAACGCTTTTAAAAAACTAGCCTGAACTCCCTATGTGGCATCTTATGAAAAGGAAGCTGTGTTTTACATTATCAAGCGTCTTGTAGCCTGATTTTGCAAGGTAATAAAAAGTGCTCACAGATGGTGAAACACAACTTTTCATGTTCACATGCAGAAACGAACACTCAAGTTTTCCAACCATACTGACCAGTAGACAAACCAGTGATATATGACCTTTTGACCTCGAAAAAAGAATTTGCATAATTCATACCCTCGTGACTGTCTGCCCCAGCCAATCCGGTCGCTTAGACATAGGCAGGGGCGCCAGTCAAGGGGAGGTAACTCCCAAGACCACGATAGCCATGCCTATATAAGCGCCAGCAGACAGCCACCAAGCCCTCTTTGAACTTTTTCGAAACTGCTGTCGCGTTTCGCTCGCACGTGGATACTTCGTGCGTGGATTACTCGAGCTACTTTGTGTGGTGTGGAGTTTGCAGTTTCCCTTCGCTGGAGTTTAAGGGAAGTTTGCGGCTTGCCGCTTTGCTTGCGTCTGTTTTTGACGCTTTCGTTTGGCTTGGTCGCTTTGTTTTTGTTTTGAGTGCTCGCGCTGGAGGCTTTGTAGTTGCTTTGGTGCGTTGCTACTCGTTTTCTTTCAGTTATAGCGACGACTTGCTGTTTGCTTNNNGGCTATCGTGGTCTTGGGAGTTACCTCCCCTTGACTGGCGCCCCTGCCTATGTCTAAGCGACCGGATTGGCCGGGGCAGACAGTCACGAGGGTATGAATTATGCAAATTCTTTTTTCGAGGTCAAAAGGTCATATATCACTGGTTTGTCTACTGGTAAGTATGTTAGGAAAACATAGAAATTAGTTTAAATTTCTTCAAGTTCATGAGTACTGTTGATAATGCTGGGGGGGAATTATCATTGTTGTGAACATAATACGTATTTCAAGAAAATGTATCCTTCTTGAATAAAATAAAATGGCTGTAAAAAGAAAGGAAAATTATCACATTAAACTATCAACTATGGCAGACGGAAATAAAAGTATTTGGAGTGTATGAACTAAAGGAAAACTAATGCTATACCAAAACAAGTTTCCACTCACCCTGCAGATGCAAAAATAAAATTTCTTCACCTCCACTGAACCTATCCTCTATTCCAATAAGTGTGAAAGGCCCAACCCAAGGCACACTACAGTGAAAAATATCAAGGCAATGACAAAAAGAAGGTAAATTCCAAACCCTTTGTAAACAACACAGTCAATGTATGTACATCATGGCTGGAAGGGACGAGGTTCCCATTTCTATGCTTTTAATTACAAAACATTTAATATAAAATAACTCCCTGCAATCCAACACAGAATCAGTATCAAAATCCAATCATCCACAATCAACATGTGGAATGATGATGCACAAATAGTGAGCATTCTGCATTTAAAATCACAATGTGTCTGATGACAGCATCTTTTCTTTTTAAATCCAAGTGACTAAAACAATAAAAAAAATCACATAAAAATTGCAGAAAAAGTGCTTATATATCTGCATGTCAAAGAGGGTGCTGGACAATTTACACAACGCTACAAACTGCTTCACACCAAGAGAGTGGCCATAAAAAGTTTACCTCCTTGTTGAATCTCAGAGGAGTCATAATGGCAGCTCCCTCCTGAGGCAGACGTCGCTTGATCTGAAAATACATGTCAGGCTATGTACTTTGCAGGCTTTACAGCATTTTTTTTTTTGCGTACTCTTCACTTTTGTAGGAAATCAGCTGCAACAGTTGAGAACAGCCACTGGTATACTATTTTCTGAGCACACACATACCTGGAGGCAGACATGCAAAATTACAGAACTTGATGCTTCTTAAATTCAATAAATCTATCTTACCACATACATCATTAAATATTGACAGTATCCATGTACATAGGAATATAAAACCTTACTCGTCTCAAGGACATATCATGTAAAAACATAGCCCCGAGATAAAAATCAGTTGTACCTGTCCATTCCAGATTTCTTGGCACTCACCTTCCTGGCACACATGCGTGTGTCATTGTTGCACGTCTCCAGGTCTTTGAACAGAATGGACACCTCACTCTGCTCCTGGCCAGGCTGCAGTGGAACACACGCCACACATCTTACTACAAGATCACATTCTACTGAGCTTGGCTTGCCAAGTAAAGGGATGCAAAAAGAATTCAAGTCTTTAAGGGAGTAGATTGGTGTATGCATATATCTATGCAATTTCTGCAAGCAGGGGGGGGGGGGGGGGGGAACCATCACAACTATTATTCTGAACATATCACTTCCAGGCTCTTCACACAAAACTTTGGTTGGTATAACACTCAGAAGAGGCAGCAGCAGCAGCAGAATAAGACAGCAGGGGATCAAAAGAATAGGGAAGAGTGTGTGTGTTGTGTGTGTCTGTGTGTGTGTGTGTGTGTGTGTGTGTGTGTGTGTGTGTGTGTGTGTGTGTGTGTGTGTGTATGTGTGTGTGTGTGTGTGTATATCTACGTGCATGCATAGGTACGTGCATGCATGTGTGTGTGCAAGTGTGTACAAAACAACAAAAAAGGGTATTCAAATGAGAATACTTTGAAGGAAGGAGATAAGAAGGAGGGAATGTTGATTGTCTACTGTTTAAAGGCCTATCGGCCTAACTTTGCTCTGTAAAACCTCAACACTCATTTAAAAAGTGACAGCATAAAATAGAGCAAGATGTACATATTCGTAAAAGATCCACAATAGTATAAAAAAAAATAGCTCTACACATGGACTCATATGTCAACATTAAAGTATATATGTGTATATTCATGCAGGACAAATATCACAAACATCTCAAACATGTCAGAGAAACTCAAATATGTGTATGTACAAAGTAAATGAGTATGTAGGTGAGATGGAATGGCAAGACAGGCAGAACTAGCAATGCAGACATACAGAGCAATTTCAAGCTCAGAGAGAAGAAGGAGACAGGATGAAAAAAGAAGAGGTGTGGTGCAGGAGCAGGACGAAGTGGAGTCTGAGAGAATGATGGCAGCCAATGGAAAAACCGTGGTGGTGATGAAGGGGGGGTGCAATGAAGGCAATCAACATGCCTGAGCATCTAGTGGGAGCAGTAGGAAAAAGTAAGCACAAGAGCACATATGAAAGCAACACTTTTCTTGCATCAACAAAACACTGACCATGAGCAAGATCTTGAGGCGAGCGATGTCAGTGGTGACGCAGTCGCAGGCGGTCAGGATGAGGCGGACGTGGTCGGCCATCAGGGCGGAGCAGTCCACCCTCTCATTGCACAAGTGCACGCTGTACAGTTGCTGCGGGCAGATTGGGGAAACACTATGACATGTGCATTGCCAACTTCTAGGTTGTAGTAATCAAGAACGAAACTACAAGTGCATGCCTCTATTTTTTAAAATACATTTCTCATGCAAAAAAAGTTTCACCTTGTGTGAATAAAATTGTCCATCAACAGATAATAGATAAACTCTATTCATTGCAATAGCCAGAAATCATTAACAAGGATTTTTATTTAAATTTTTAATATAAAATCTAACGTAGTCCTGCAAACTATCCTGAAATATAACAATAAGTGACTGTGCATGAGAAAACACGGCTAAGGTAGGAACAATGACGAAATGAGATGTAGCAACCACAAAACTAGTATCCATTCATCAATATTCAAGTGAAAAAAAAACATGTTAATTAAATATCAACCTTTTTTTCCAGTGATGTAAAGCTTAGGAAAACATACATATACGTGACAGAGTGCACTGATGACTATACTCTGTGATTTATCAAAAAGTGTGTTTTGTGCTTCAGCCTTGTTTCTCATGCACATTGTGCTTCAGCAATGTTCCCGTTCTCTGTGCCTACCTGGAAGAAGTTGATGGATTTTTCCAGCAAGTCCAAGGACACCGTCTCATCAAGCTAGAACAAGAAAAAAGGGTGTTTCAGTACGAATATCTGCAGACACAGAATTTATATGCATTCTCAAACCTCTTTTTAAAAAATTAATGAAATAAATTAAGATACTAAAAAAACAACACTGTATCACTTATGCCTGAAGATACAGAAAATGATGGGACTTTCAATGTTTTTTACCCAAATGATATTAATTAAGAATGTAAATCTGTTATGGAATTTTCAGCACATTATAAAACCCTTACACTTGAATCTATCAGTACTATAGATACACAATAAAAAACAAAATTGACATGAGTTTAATTGGAAGAAAATATGATGGACTGAGACAAGAAGATCGGAGACATGGTTTATGGGAGGTAGCAGAAGATACCTGGTCCTTGCGGAGCATGTCAATGAAGTAGTCCACAGACTGCTCATGGGCGGACATCTCAGGGAGCAGAGTTCCCACCTTGGTGAAGAGCTCCACACCACAGCTGTTCAGGGCACTGCAACACCAGAAGCCATTTGCTGTATGGACTGTGTCAGTAACACTGTCTGCATAGCACTGTCAACATGTCATTTACACTGTGCCAGTAACACTGTCTGCACAGCACTGTCAATCTGCAATTTACACTGTGTCAGTAGCACAGTCTGCACAGCACTGTCAACCTGCCATTTACACTGTGTCAGTAACACTGCCTGCATTGCACTGTCAGCTTGCCATTTACTCTGTGCCAGTAACATTGTCTGCACAGCACTGTCAACCTGCCATTTACACTGTGTCAGTAGCACTGTCTGCACAGCACTGTCAACCTGCCATTTACACTGTGCCAGTAACACTGTCTGCACAGCACTGTCAGCTTGCCATTTACACTGTGTCAGTAGCACTGTCTGCACAGCACTGTCAACCTGGCATTTACACTGTGTCAGTAACACTGTCTGCACAGCACTGTCAACCTGGCATTTACACTGTGTCAGTAGCACAGTCTGCATTGCACTGTCAGCTTGCCATTTACACTGTGTCAGTAACACTGTCAACCTGCCTTTTACACTGTGTCAGTAATACTGTCTGCACAGCACTGTCAACCTGCCATTTACACTGTGTCAGTAACACAGTCTGCACAGCACTGTCAACCTGCAATTTACACTGTGTCAGTAACACTGTCTGCATTGCACTGTCAGCTTGCCATTTACACTGTGTCAGTAGCACTGTCTGCACAGCACTGTCAACTTGGCATTTACACTGTGTCAGTAACACTGTCTGCATTGCACTGTCAGCTTGCCATTTACACTGTGTCAGTAGCACTGTCAACCTGCCTTTTACACTGTGTCAGTAATACTGTCTGCACAGCACTGTCAACCTGCAATTTACACTGTGTCAGTAACACAGTCTGCACAGAATCAGTAGCTTGTCATTTATGGCATTAGTAACATGGTTAGCACAAAAGATGAAACAAAATTCTGTGTGGGAGAATTTTTAATTTATACATGTTCTTAGATAAGTGTGTGTGTATATATGATTTGTGTGTGCATGCATGTTTGTGCATGCCTCTTTGTATAAAACTTGAAGGAAATAACTATGTGTTTTATTTGAAAGTTTCTGTTCAACATGTTCTACAAGAGACTCCGTGACACAAGACAGATTCCTTGCAATAAAGGTTATTAGATATTATCGTATCCTGTCTCACCTGAGGTACTGCTGCATGATGGCCTGCAGAGTGTTGAGCAGCAGCACCATGTGGTTGGCAAAGCTGCACTGCTCAGCGCGGTGGTCCTTCAGCACGTCTTCCCGCTTGACCGGCTCTCCAGTGTCAAACTGTGCAACATCGCACAGACATATCAACAGTGGAATCCCCTTTGTCACGATGCTTTCACCTTGTTGAACTGAAAATCAGTAGCTGAGGAACTATTATTAGCCAAAGCTGCTTCTGAAGACAGTGTAAAACTGTAAGATGCTCTTTTTTCTTCTTTTTTTCAGTCTTAAAAAACTGCTGTGTGGCACCACAAATTATCTTGCATTAGAAGATGTATGAATGAAAAAATGAATCTATTTTGTGGTCAAGTACATGTTGTATTTGCTATATCCACATGAAGACAGTGAGAAATGAGACAGAAAAGCAGTTAAACCATCCCAACAGCATTACTATTTATTACGGTAAAGCTGTTTGATGTAAAAACGTTGGCAGGCTGAATAGAAGCTACTGCTGTCAGATGGCTAGAAGGAAAGCTTTCTATAGCATATGCATGTCATCTGCCTCCTGTTTTTCCTGGGAAAAGCAACATGTGTGAATAAGTCAGCAGCCAGCACAGGCTATGGCTGCAGACAAACAAGTCACTCAGCAGCCATTTACATGTGTCTCAAGTGCACAATGACTTGGCACTCTGCTGTTAGTCACTTTGTTAAAAGGTGCTACCAAGTGCAGCTGATGTAAGAGTGCATCCATTAGCATTAGTCTGGCTTTTGTAAAGATGATTCAATGGGCTGGAAAAAAAACCCTGCTGGAACACACTCCAAACAGTAAAGACAGAAAATTTGCAAAACCTGAAAAATTCTGCAACTTTCATGGGCATTTGAAAATTCAAATATTCATTAAAACAACAATCCCAACAAGTTGAACAACAACAACAATAACAGAATACAAGTACATAATGGTAAAACATTACAATCTATGCACACTTTGTGTGCTTTTTCCACACTGGTTACTGAATGAACTTTCATCACTGGCAAGCTCTAAAGCTCACAAAAGGCAAAAAAGAGCAAGCAAATGAAGAGCAGCACTATTTGAAAACCAAAGCATCCCACACTGACGGTGGGCACAAACATACACAACCTGTCCACCACGGAAACTAGGGTGCACATTCTGCTCCTGCCCAGGCTGAAACAAACGCCAAGGAGGTGAAGCCTTCGCCTATCACTCGACAAGTGAACAGGTCCATAACATAGGAAATCAGGACACATTCTTTCTTCTGCCTCTACCATAGATTTCATGGAAGCACC
>JAWQFJ010002703.1:0-15000 GCA_034096865.1 Theodoxus fluviatilis | reverse complement strand
TGCTGCCCCTGCTGATGCTGACAAGGCCTAAAGTCCAGGCTGACTAACATGACACAGCTCCTGGCCAGCTGCCGCCATTGCCTACCTGCAGCTGTCCTACGAGGTCTCGGAACTTGTTGATGGTGCCCTCATAGTCAGCAATGGTCTCCATGTTGGCCTCCAGCTTCCTCTGGGCCTGAGAAGTAAGAAACCAGAAGTCAACAACAGAAAAACACCAATGACCCCCCAAATCATTTCTTTTAATCCACCAACAATCAAAACCAAAGTATAGCAAACATACATGTGGTTTTAAAAAAACCATCCCCAAATTCAACAGATAAATATGTCAACAGCAAAACCAGCCATTCAATATTATTGCTTCTTCACCACTTCTGTTTTATTCCTATCTTTGCAACACAAACATTTCAGAAGTTCCCGTGTCAAAATGCAGACACATTCTACAACTCTGTGGTACTGTCGTTCCAACATCCACGCTTCCCCATGGATCTCTCCCTCCCCTTCTCTCCTCTGACCATGTTGGGCCTTGGCCTTCACTGCAAACACTCACCTCTGCTGCCCTGGCATTAGCCATGTCCACCTCTTCCCGCAGCTCCAGCTCCGTCTCTCTGGCATTCTCCTGCAGCTCCTCGTTCATTTCATGCAGAGCTTCCTGAAAACCCATCATACAATAAGTGTCTGTTTTACACAAGAAATGGATATATGCTGTTTAAAATGTTTTTGACAAGGGATTCATGAAAATGTTCTGATGGATATAGGTGTTTTCACAGCAAATTGCCACAGTAAATGCTTACTAGACATGGGCATATATGTGCATGCCCCCCCCCCCCCCCCCCCCCCCCCCCCCCCCCCCCCGCACACCTCTAGTGATGCTAGCATCTACTGCTACATATATGTATATTCCCCTCTGGTGACTCTAACCCCTACCTCCTCTAGCCAGGAAGAGTCGGGCATGATGGAAAGCAGATGGATTTCTGCCTTGGCCTGCTGCACCTCCAGCTTCCGCAACTCACACACACACACATATGCAGCACACACACACACATATGCAGCACACACACACACATGCAGTACACTCACACACACACACACACACACACACACTCACAAACACACACACAAATGCACGAACCACAGTTCTACATCCACATTGACAATGGTTTAATTCTCTTCAAACATCAATAGTGATTCAGATTGGAGCCTCATCTTCATCAAAATTAAAATATACATATTTCTTCCACAGAGCATAGCTTAGTCCTAACTTTTAGGGGGTTTGTTCTTTCTTTTTATACCAATTATACATTTTTTTGAAAAATACAAAGTAAAGCAGTAAATTCATGCAATACCTGTACAGCAAACAGCTTCATCTGTATGCCGGCTGACTAGCTGGCTGGCAGGCATATTATGGCCTACCAGCTTTTGTAGGCTATGTAAGGCCATTGAGCACGAAAATCACTAGAGCAGTTCCCACCAAGCGCAAATTAAATCACAATGTCCCTATTTATTCTCCTTTTTTGAAGCGCATAAGGAGACAGGAAGTTCATCTGTATGCAGCAGCAGTACCTCTTTGGTGGCTGTTGGGTCAAGGTCACAAAGGCATAGGTCAAAAGTGGTTAGGGGTCAGAGGTGGCAATGCCTCTCTTGGGCCCAGAAATTGACCACACACAAATACACACCTCTTGTACTGAGACACACAGGAGGGGGAGGAACTGGCTGTGGGGCAAGAGTGAGGGGCAACTCCAATGGGCACCAGAAGTGCTTCCGACCTACCAGGTCGGTCTTCTCCTCTTCCAGCTCCTGAATCTTCTCTTCCAGCTGTAAATTCTTCTCCGTAAGCTTCTCCACCATCTCTTCTGCTCCCAGCGCAGCATCCACCTGGTAACACAGAAGGCATTAAAGTCAGCACAGGGTTCACACACACTCTCTCTCTCCTTCCCTCTCTCTCTCTCTCTCTCTCTCTCTCTCTCTCCTCCCTCCCTCCCTCCCTCCCTCCCTCCCTCTCCCTCCCTTCTCCCTCCCTCCCTCCCTCCCTCCCTCCCTCTCTCCTCTCCCTCCCTCCCTCCCTCCCCCCCCCCCTCTCTCCTCTACTCTCTCTCTCTACTCTCTCTCTCTCTCTCTCTCTCTCTCTCTCTCTCTCTCTCTCTCTCTCTCTCTCTCTCTCTCTCTCTCTCTCTCTCTCATATTCATACACATACACACACAATCACAAAATAATGAATGAGAAGGTATGCTTAAACAGAGTGCAGTTCAAAATGTTAGACATCACCTCAAGGTCTTTTGGACATTCATTTTTTACCACTTGAACTTTTGAGAGAAATGATTAAAATGATCACTGTTCCACTTTAATAAAACTTTTTGCAAAAACTAACGAGGATATAATAGGCTTAGTATTTTCCCATCAGAAACAAATACTCTGAGTAGGATTAAAGATGACAAAAAAGTGAAAACCCCAGACAGTTTGGCTATTGCCCAACACATGGTGTGCAGTAAAATATTGGTAATACACTAATTCAGATTCATGCAAGCCACAAAAGGAATATTGTCAAAAGCAAACATATACAACAGGAACAGTGTGACTTCCTTCATTCAGGAGACAGTTTCATTATTCATACTCCTCGCATGTGTCATACAATTCAAACTACTGCCCAGTTAAAGTCAATCTTTACCCTGGTGTCNNNCAACACAAACGGTTGAAGATTAAAGTTATTTCGTAATATATGGCTATGCTATGCAGTGAGAGGCACGCACACATGCAGATTTGGCTAACACTGACACGCAATTGATTTGACACACTAGGCAAGGTTTCTGCCTATTCTGTAGATTGTTTTGCCTAATTTGTACAGCAGTCGTGCCTAAATCAAAACTTTGCCTAATTTCATGACTTAGGCTGCCTAATTGATGAAATAGGCAGCCTAAATCATGAAATTTCACAAATTAGGCAAAAGTCAACATTGATTTTTCAGATTAGGCACAGCCATTGCCTATTTCGCGAATTAGGCAAGAGACTGCCTAATTCAAGAACTTAGGCACTTTCAGGATCTAGGCACGACAGATACAAAGGCATAAGATAACAATACAAATTATAAATCAAATGAAAGCTTGTTTTTTACTCTTTACATTCAAAGAATAATCTAAGGGATGAAAAATGCTAATTATGAATTACACACCATAGAATTGAGTGTGTACATGCACAAAAATGACAAAGTAGAAGAAAAAAATCAGTTCACTAGCTGTTATGGGAAGCTTACAAGAGTCTAGAAAATGAGAAACTTTAAATGTCAATATCCAAGTAATGCAAATGTGCATAAACATTTAGTACAGATAAATACAAGCAGATGGAGGCTAGCAATCAACCAAATCAAAGTATTTGTTCATAGAATTGGAAGATCAAACGTTTTGCAGTACGCTTTCCCGCCTTTTTGTCACAAGACACACCACATGCACAATCTCATCGCAAACAATCTCGCGATACGACTCTGGCAGGAGGACGCCTATCGCGATACGACTCCAGTGAGTTAACATTTTTACAGAACCACTATATTATCATACATAATACCTCTTTAAGTTTACGCAATTTTCCAAAGAAAAAATTTGGGGGGTGTAATTTTAGAGCTAGGGCTCACAACATCACAATAGAATGAAATATCCCTACAAGTGCTCTTCATGGTACACTATGGTTATTGATTAGTTCAAAGTACTATTTACATCACCAACAACAAAAAGGCGATGAAAATGAAATTCTCGTCATAAATCAGCATGTACGAGCCGAAATGGTTAACAGTCTCCTGAACTTTGCCATTAGCCAACAATTTCAAGGTCAGGGTTCACATGGGAGGCGACTCACTTGACCACAGCTTCTTTCAGCCTGTCATTCTGTTGTTCCAGTTGCTTTGACTGAATGTTGGCAGCAACACCATCAGTTCCTGGAAGCAAGAACCACAAGACATGTGTCAAGAAACTTTTTGTAAATGCAACAATTCACACTCACATGAGCCAAAAACATAAAGAAAACATCTTCTTTCACCGGACCAATACAAAGTGGTAGCACACAAAGCCCCAGCACATGAGCGTTGCTGAACATCTTCTTTCTTAATTGCAACCTCTCGATGTAGCCATGTACAAACCCAGTAATTCTTCATCGTCTTACACAGACCACTGTAAGCAGTCATTGAATGGTGCAACATTTTCCTAAATCTCTCGCAAAACCTAACAAAAACACAAAGAACACTGCTTTCTGCATGACTGTTGCATCACTGCGTAACTGTCATCTAAAGTCAGAATGTCACCCTGAAATTTAATCTCAGCGATTGAATTCCTGTTCTCCTCAACCCAAATCCACTTCTCTTACCCCTTATCCCTAACACACACACACACACACGCGCGCGCGCGCACACGCACACACACACACACACACTCCTTCAACTATCCATTCCCAACCCCCCATCCCTAAACACACACTCCCCTTCTCCCCAAATCCCCATTCCCATCCCTCCCATCCCCACCCCCAACCTCTTGTCCCCATCCCCCCAGAACTGCCCAAGAGTGGCAGTGCTACAAGGACAGACCTTTCTCGTTGATTTCACTGCGGAGCAGCTCCAGGTCCAAAGTCAGTTCCTCGTTGCGCTCCTTGAGCATGTCCAGCTCCTGCTGCAGCGCCTCAGCCTGGGGACAGGGAGAGAGCAGGGTGGGGTCACAGGGAGGGTGAATAGAAAACAACTGCAACTACGAGATCTGAGAACAATCATATGCTGACAGCCCTGTACCCCAGGAGCATTACAGTATATTACAAGAGACTGAAACCAGCATGCATGCATGGGTGCACATGTACACACACACACACACACACACGCACGCACACACATGCACACAAGCACACATGGGGTTGCACACACACACACACACAAACGCACACACACTCACATGCACATGTGCACACACACATATACATACACACAAGTACACATGCGGGTACACACATGCACACACACACACACACACACACACGCACACGCATGCACGTAGGCGCACACACACACACAGAGAACTTAAAGCCCACCAGGGCATAGGTGAATAAAGTTTAGCTTATGCAAATGGAATATGAGCTTTTCATCAGTGTTAATATCCTGAGGAAAGTTAGACCAGTTGCCAGAATGTCCATCAGTAGAGGTTTAATTGGTATTTTGTTTCCTGAGATAGGCCATCACGAGGTTGCAGCCCTTTGATGTAGAGGATGGATGCCCATGAGGTGTAAGTTAGGAGGACTCGGAGGCTTAAGAAAAACAAAATGTTTAAAGCACCTTTAACAAATGCAAGCAGGTACAGCTTACCCTCTCCTCGGCCATCTCCTTGTCCAGTGTAGCAATTTCAATGGTCTCTGATACATCTGCCATCTCATCCTTGTATCTGTCAAATGCTTCTTGGCTCTCCTTCAATTCCTACAGACAACAAAAAAGAAACAATAATTATCAAATTATGTAATCAGGGAAGTCTTTCTAAGAGTCTTTAAAAGCCTTCTCCCCTCTTTCTAAGCAAGAGAAAAATGTGTGCCAAATTTACAGACTCTAGTTCACAATCAAAACCATGCGATAAATTACACTAACAAATTCAAACAGATCAGCAAACAAGATAGTGTTGCTAAACTTCAACATTCAACAACAAAATTTTTAATAAGGGAAGAGTATATGCTGATGAGATGCACTCTCAGAAAAATATCAACCGAGGCAAGTCTGACACTGAGGACATGACCTTTTTGCAGGCATTGAGCTGTCTCTGAAGGTCTGCCTGAGTTTCCTGCATCCTTGTCTTGTACTCTTGCAGCTGTAAGAAAACACACAGGAAAATGAACATAGCTGTGTATGACAGTTTACAGTTTGGAGGAAAAGGCACTCACTCACTTGTACAAACACTTAGACATATATGCATGCATGCATTCAAGCACAAACACACACTCACACAAACACACACACACAAACACACACACACACAAACACACACACACACACACACACACAGATTCAGTCAAAGACACTCTAAAGTCACAGAGGGCTACAGCAGCTTTATTGAATCCTATTTACAGGCGGGAAGTCAGTTTAAAAAAGAAAGCAATAAAGAATCCTGTCATAAAGGTTTATTCAACAGATACTTCCAGGCTCTTCATTACAACAACCCAGCACCTCCCAAAAAAGACCACTGTGAGAAAATCCAGACAAACCCTACTCAGCAAGAACCCAAATTGGAAGTACAAGCCCGTATCTCTGAGACTGAAAATCCTTTTTTTATCATTACCCTGCAATAAATCCTTCAAATCAAGAAGTAAGGAGGGAGGACACCAAATCAAGAAGTAAGGAGGGAGGACACCAAATCAAGAAGCAAGGAGGGAGGACACCAAATCAAGAAGTAAGGAGGGAGGACACCAAATCAAGAAGTAAGGAGGGAGGACACCAAATCAAGAAGCAAGGAGGGAGGACAAGCATTTGCCATACCTGCTGAAGCTGGATCTTCAGTTTCTCAGCTTCCTTCAGCTTCACTTTATCCTCGGACCGCTTGAACTTGAGGGTCTCCAGCTTTTCGTTGAGGTCCTTGATCTCCGCCTTCAGCCCCTCAATTTCCTGGGCCTGCTGCAGGTTTGTCATCTGCTCCTCCACCGAGGGACCCACTGAGGTTGACAATGCTGCTGTCATTGACCCTGTCATAGAACCCGTCATTGAGCCCACCATCGAACCTGTCATGGAACCTGCCATGGGTCCCGTCATAGACCCAGTCATGGAGGTGTTGCTCAGCATGCTGTCTGTCAGACCCTGCAAAGCACACAAGAAGAAATGAGAATGGGAATGCAGACTGGATGTTGTATCACACATGGGCAAAGGATACACACTCATGAAGTAAAATGTTTAACTGAAGTTTGGGATGTAACAGTCTAAACTATCTGAACCGTCTCCATCATAGGTAGGTTTAGCATATGAATTGATATTAATGAATAACAGCAACAATAAAAACATTAATGAATAAATATAATATATATATAAATTATAAAAAGCCCCATGCATCCCACTTCCGTCTGAAATAATAAAATCAAAATTTATGTTGAGACATCATAGAGCCTCATGGGCTTGCATGCTCACAAATCATTGTTGGCAGTGCTCCAGAACATAGCACATCACAAGATGGATGCAACTTCGCTTCTTAGATCCTGTAGGTCATCTAGATCATTTCAAACCACAGCCAAATACCACTTAATTAATCAAGCCAGGATTCAGTTGTCCTCAAGAACCACATCTACCAGAAATAAGATTAAGTGCCCATCCATTTATTATGAGCAGAGAAAACACCGAAGAAGCAGGACCATCTTCCAGGATAGGGGATCTTCAGCTTGCAAGACTGCATCTTTCTCATCCTCTCACCTCATTCCCATAAGGCTTAACACACTGCCCAGCAGATCACAGTCTGCATGGTCAGTACTGCAGTACCCCAGGAAAGCAGAGGCGACTCACAGCAGGGATACCACTGGAGGGCCGGGACTTGAGGGTGCTTTCTCCAGACCCCCCTCGGTCATCTGAGGGGGTGGACTCCTTGCTGCTGCGGCCAGGGATGCGGGAAGTGGCAGGGGTGGGGATGCTGGTCTCCTTGGCTTCGCTGCCTGCACGCCTCAAGGGAAAAGGCCCAGGTGTGGCCCCTGCCGTTGGTGCTGGGGATGCTGCCTCACCCACATTCTCCATACCTGTTGGCATGAGCAGCAGTGCAGGAGACAGTCAGGTGGATAAACAGATGACCTCACTCATGGTGAACCAATGCAACAGGGGCGCACTGCTTCCTCTAGGAACCTTGCAAGATCTTGCAAGCAATAGACCAGTGTCAACACGAAAGCACAACAAAGGCAGTCAAATGCTAGACACATGTTGACACCGGCCTATTCTTTGCCAACTAGGTAAGATAAGCAATGCAACCCAGACATTGGTAGTTGTGACTTGAAGAAACAAATGTTGCATGTTTGCAAGAAATCTGCATGATAGGTATTGGGAAGTATAAGAGACACTGTCACATGCGTAACAAGATAAACTGAGAAAAAATGTGTGGTCTTGATGGATACCTTGAATGACCAATCCTCTCATTATAACCCCAAAAAAGCATGTTTTAATCAACAACTGCAGTTTTCATACTTTGACATACAATTCTAGTCCTGCCTGCGAGCTTAACCCTCTGGACGCCATTAATTTTTCACAGGTTTTACTCCCTGCAGCCAGTTATTTTCTGGGCGTGTCCAAAAACCGAGACCCCTCTTCTGTTTAAAAATATACAATTATTTTATTATTAGCTATAGAGGCAAACTTTTTGGAGGAAAGATGGAAAATTGAATGCTCTCTCTGATAGACCCACTGAAATGTATGTCCACGCAATTCAATATGATAAGAAAAAAAAACTAAGACAACACAAATAAAAAACGTGTCGAGTGCCACCGACTTACTCGAGAATAAATTCCCGCATCGCTTCCTTTCTTCGCCCTTACTTGACCAGCGTAGCGATTCGTTTCGTCGACCATCAAGTCAACGACTTTATTAGTTGAAATAGAGATGAAAAGCATTCGATTTAGATACCTCATCGAGCACATGTTGAGGAGAATCCATGCACGAATTCAGAGCGAATTTAGAAGTTACCGATCAAGGTAGACACGCTGTTGCGCGATTTTGATTGCACACGCTGGCCCAGAAATGGCTGAGCTCGATCCTGATGAAGAGCAAATCTTTGAAATATTGTTCGATTCTGACTCGGAAGAAGAATTGCATCGCTTCACAGAGGAAGATTTGGTCAAGTTTGCCACAGCAACCATGAGTGGTCATAGTCATACGCAGACGGAATCTTCGACTGGGCTGGTTCAACTTCGATTTCGTCAGCAGTCACTCAGTCACTGTCAGTCTGTGGCAAACTCGAAGAAATCTTCCTCTGTGAAGCCATGGAATTCTTCTTCCAAGTCAGAATCGAACAATATTTCAAAGATTTGCTCTTAATCAGGATCGAGCTCAGCCATTTCTGGGCCAGCGTGCGCAGTCGAAATTGCGCAGCAGCGTGTCTATCTCGATCGGTAACTTCTAAATTCGCTCTAAATCCGCGCACATGCAGTGAAAAAATATGGCGACTGTTATTATAAAAGCGAGGCTCTTCTGCGCAGTCTCCATGCATAGAGAGCTCTCACAATCCCAAGATTCATAGCAAACGGCGCCAGATTCAAACATGCCTATCCGTCTGTCGACTGTATCCGCCGACGGCTGTGAGGGGAGGTAACAACGTCGGCGGTTATGACCGCCGACGGTGCGCAGAGGGTTAATTCACATGATCACAAATGCAAATCAACAAATAAAAATAGGGGGGGGGGGGGGGGGGGGGGGGGGGGGGGTCGGCCACACATTTCTGCTTCCTCAAGTTTTCCAATCTCACACATATAAAGAGTTCTAAAAGATAAGGCAACTGAAAAAAATGGATGTGATCCCCTCTCCGATATGTTCATTACAGGAAAAAATTTCTGCACCAAACAAAAATAACTTGCACATATAACACCATCCAAAATGTACATAGGACACAGCAACCTCTTCAAATTGATCAAGCATGAAAACAGCCAGCATTCCTTGTCTCTTGAGACTATTGGCACAATCTTTGCAATAGGATGCTTCCATTTAAGTTCTTCATCAATTCATCCCCGCCATTAGAAGGCCATTAGTAAAAGGAATCGGACAGAGCACACTCACTCTTCCTGACAGAGCTGGGGGGCCGGAGACCCGACTTCTTGGACTTCTTGCTGTCTGTGGAGGGTGTGGCAGCAGGGGGATCTCCAGGGGTCCCTGGCTCAGGGCGAGAGGGTGTTGCAGGGGGGCCCGAGTCTCCACCATCATCCAGTGCCACAATCTGTCCATGAATTGTTATGCATTTGAGTAATTCCAGTACAATGTGTCCATCTCCATCCACTGCAATCTGCCGGTGCAATATGTACCTTGTGCTAGGAGAGGTAGTTGTACTATGTGTGTGAATGTCTGACCCCTGCCAAAATATGTCTATCCACAGTGTATAGATACTAATGTGAAGTGTCCATCTCTTTTCATCATATAAACACACATACTACTCACATAAAATGCAAAGTGACTCTGACTCTCTCTCTCTCTCTCTCTCTCTCTCTCTCTCTCTCTCTCTCTCTCTTGACATTTTGCCTCTCCATAAACATCTGCAGCTCAATAAGTGTGTGCTTGTGAAAAAGGTAAAAGATGGCAAAACACCAGAATATCTAACCAAACTATTTGAGCAGTCATCATTCAGAGGACATGACAAATTTCTCCTGCCACAGCCTCGCATCGATTTGTTCAAATCGAGCCTATCTTACTCTGGGGCTGCTCTGTGGAATACACTGCCTGATGACATTAAATGTGTCAAATCTTTGCCTATGTTCAAAGACAAAATTCGCACCATTCTCAGGCATCATCCTATGACATAGTTTTCCATGCTTTCATCTGACGCCTAGACATTGGAACGGCTAAGTGTGTACTTTACATTGTCCATTCTTCACTTACTTCAAGCCATCCCTGGCTGAAATATTGGAGGGGTTCCGGCTGATTGGGGGTGGGAGAGTAGGGGAGAGAGTGTACACCAAGAGGCTTTGGCCTACATGTATGTATTTGTTTTTAACATTTGGATGATTAAGAAATTGTTTTTTATGTACATATATGTCATTGTAGTCACTTCAAGTTCCATACTTAAATTTTGCTTCGCTGATACACTATCTATCCATTTTAGTATGTTTAAGAAATTGCAAATGTATAATTCTTGCGATAACTATACTGACTCTCTCTCTCTCTCTCTTTCTCTCTCTCTCCTCTCTCTCTCTCTCTCTCTCTCTCTGTCTCTCTCTCTCTCTCTCTCTCTCTCTCTCTCTCTCTCTCTCTCTCTCTCTCTCTCTCTCTCTCTCTCTCTCCTCCCTCCCTCCCTCCCTCTCCCCCACCCTCTCCCCACCCTCTCTCTCCATCCCACCCACCCTCTCTCTCCAACCCACCCACCCTCTCTCTCCAACCCACCCACCCTCTTACTCTCATTCTCTCTTCCCTTCCTCCCCTTTCCCCAGCCCCCCCCCCCCTCTCTCTCTCTCTCTCTCTCTCTCTCTCTCTCTCTCTCTCTCTCTCTCTCTCTCTTACCACATTTGAATATTTTGCCTCAAGGGCTGAATGTAAGAAAGGCAATACTGCCTAATTCACTACCCTTGTAAAATAAAGTTCGTTCGTTCGTTCGTTCGTTCGTTCTCTCTCTCTCTCACACACACACACACACACTCACACACACACACACACACACACACACACACACACTTTTCCCCTCTTGGGCATCAGTCTTGAACTCGTTCATGTAAATATTAGTTTATGTTTCTTTTGTGCTTCCTTTTTATAGGCCAGAGGCCTGTACAAATAAACCATGCATTTGTTATCTTTGTTCTCTCTCTCTCTCTCTCTCTCTCTCTCTCTCTCTCTCTCTCTCTCTCTCTCTCTCTCTCTCTCTCTCTCTCTCTCATGCATTCATACTAATACTAGATATGCATAATAAACATTTGCATATAGATATATACAGTACATTCACCTATATACATACACACCTGAGACTGCCTGACGAAGATGCCATGGTTGTCAGGGCAGGTGAAATAGGTCTTGCCCTGGACAGTGCCATTATTCTTTCCCTGGGAGGTGTCCAGCACCACTCCTATCCATTTCCCTGAAAATGCCAAGAGTCGAGTCCATAAAACCTCTACCTACCAAGACTGATTTCCATGGAGAAAAAGAGTTTATTTTTCAGCTTTAATATTATGCTCTTGCTTGTTAGGTGTTTGTATCATATGATTATCAACATGTTAAGACTAAGAGTAAGAGGAAACATAAAAGGAAAAAACTGTTTGTCTTTCTGTCTTCATCATGTCTGTCTTAGTGAATGTCAGCATGTCTGTCTTAGCGAGAGAGAGAGAGAGAGAGAGAGAGAGAGAGAGAGAGAGAGAGAGAGAGAGAGAGAGAGAGAGAGAGAGAGAGAGAGAGAGAGAGAGAGAGAGAGAGAGAGAGAGAGAGAGAGGGAAAAAAAGGCCAAATGAGCCAAATCCAATTATAATTAATTGCTCACTGGAGAGGACATCACCAATGAAGAGTGTTACAATAAGCCTATTTTGTACAATCCAATATCATCAAAACGCACATCATGATTGACACCTTCAACCCAAGGTGGAACAAAGACCAGGCACCATGAACTTACCACTGGAGAACAAAGTCGTTCCGACATAAGCAACCTTTCCTACCACTCCCTTGCCAACCACCTCCACTGTCGTTCCAATCTTGATGGGCTTGCCTTCAGCCATGGCTGTTCAACTAGTACCTACAAGATAATGAAAAAGCAACAAGTTAGCAACAAAAGAACTGTTTACAAAACAATTTATGTTCCTATTAATCATTTCCATGATTGGTTTATTACTTAAATATCACTGGGTTCAGTGAGACTAATCTCTAACTGAAACAGCATGAATTGACTGAATATACATGAATAAATATGCACAAACCTTCTACTTACGGATTCAGGCATATCCATTCAGTCATGTGATAAGCAAAGATGCGTGTCCAGATATATGAATAAGCACAAGCACAACATAGTCCCCTACCCTACTCCTCTCTCTCTCTTGCTCTCTCTAACCCCATCCCATCCCCTACACACACGCACATGTGCGCATGCACACACACTCACACACACACACACACACACACACACACACACACACACACACAGAGGACCCATGGAGATTCCTGGGCCTTCTATAGATCCAATGTACATAAAATAACCAAATCTATATACAATATTTAGACAATTTGCAACATAAAACATACCATATGACTTTTCTCCACCCCTTGTTGCTACGCTGCTACTCCTATTCCAACCTAGCTGTCAGTTATAACTCAGCTGCCCACTCAGTTTCCCACCTTTAACTCATTGTTCTAAACTCAGCAATAGCAGTCAAGTGACAATCTCAGGACATAGCTGGTTGTTCATCCCAACAAGATCACTAAAGTAAGAACAATGAGTTTGAAAAAGAAAACTGGAGAGCTTGCCTACACCTTTACGGGGCAGCAAGGAGCCTTCTGGCCAGACAGCTAGGGTGGGGCATAGCTGTTCTATCTGGACCCAATGCTCCTTGACAGTTTCTTTGGCTGCTTGGAGCTGCCTCTGGCTGAGCTACTGGAGCAGGTCCCCAAAGTCCAGCAGCTAGGAGGAGTTCCAACTGATGAGGGGGACATTGATCGGCTCCAGCCAATGGTTGTTCTTTTCCGCAAGACAGCAAGGTAGCACAACCTGACACTATTAAGCCTTGAAGAGTGACTTTATGAGGTCGGCATCCCACTCTATCAGAATGATTCACACGGCTTTCATAAGTCAAAATAATTACCTCTCTCCCTCTCTCTCTCTCATTCATACAAACGGAGACACGCACGCGCATGCATGTTCGGGAGCGTGCATACACACGCATGCACCCTCTTATACACAAAAATAGTCACACACACACACACACACACACACACACACACGCGCGCGCTGTGCAGGGGTGGGGAGGAATCAGGCATA
This sequence comes from Theodoxus fluviatilis, assembly GCA_034096865.1. NCBI lineage: Eukaryota > Metazoa > Mollusca > Gastropoda > Cycloneritida > Neritidae > Theodoxus > Theodoxus fluviatilis. The sequence continues at coordinate 1,386 of JAWQFJ010002703.1, read as the reverse complement.
GATTAATAAATTCGCTGAGACGAACAGCTGAATTGTATATCTTTTTACTGATCACACTCTTCAAAAATAGGCAAACGGATTTTTGGGGGGGAATTATGTTTTCTAGGCTTTGAAGTTTGATCAACTGAATCATGTGCCACTGAAGTCTGAATCAAATTCAATGCACCCATCAATCAATGAACATTAAATTAACTGAATGAATGGCTTGTTTTTCTTCTATACGACACCATGCAACAAAAACTAAAACGCAAAAATATGCATTGATCTGCATGAATAATACGCCAAATGCATTACCTAGGATTGAGGGTCTTCCAAAACTGAATGGACTATCATTTAGTCCGAGGATGACAGACACCCGTCTTCCATCTTGAATACACTGATGACTAATCTCTGTAGTTTCTAAAATCATATGACTTACCAATAACTCAATCTGACTACTTTTACAAGAAAATTTATATTTAGATAATTTTGGCCATATAAATAAGATGAACTTCCATTATGTTTGTAAAAGTAATTGTTTATCAAGTTTTGCCCATACATAAGAGATGGTTCTTTCTAGTCTAGTTTTCTTGCAATCTATTATTCTACACTGCGGAGAAACAGTATTTCCTGCACGGCAAGACTAATTAAGGGAGAAGCACACTTCCGCCACGAGGTATTGAGAGATTTTACGTTTGCACGGAGAGGTAGTATAAATTTCATGTTCAGACAAAGTTAAATATTATATTGAAGGCCATAATTAATTCTCATTATATCTTTGTGCACATGATTACACTGACATTTATTCCCTGACTTGACGAGCACTTGATCGCCTGTGTCAGTGCAAGTTTTCTCCTTTACTTTCAGTTTCATTATTACTCCACTGATCGAGTACATAACTTGAGAAAAATCGTGATGCTGATAAAATCGTTGTTTGTCCACATTGCCTTGATGTCTCACCTGCGGAGTACTAATCATTATTGAACAAATTTCAAAGGCATCCGAGTGGTACACATTCATTACGAGTCATTCGTGGAACCCCCTAACTAGAGCTGAAATGGTCGTTGTCGGAAACATTTCCGGACACAGTACCCGGGGTACTCTGTCCGATAATTTATGAGCTTTTAAAGCCACACCTCCTTGATTTGATTTTCGTTTTTTGGCACCAAAGTCATCTTCATCCATGAACAAACCATCCCAGAAAATATGAAACTTATAAATTTTACCGAAGTATTTCAAAATCATTTTTTAATCAATCGGACAGAGTACCCCGGGTACAGTGTCCGGAAATGTTTCCGACAACGGACCATTTCAGCCTCTAGACTCTTGACGATCATCAGTCTGATCGAATGAAAGAAAATTACACAAAGTGTAATGTACACTGATGCGAAAAGATGTACACGCCAG
>JAWQFJ010002702.1:80082-105195 GCA_034096865.1 Theodoxus fluviatilis | reverse complement strand
GTGTGTGTGTGTGTGTGTGTGTGTGTGTGTGTGTGTGTGTGTGTGTGTGTGTGGTGTGTGCGTGTGGTTTTTGTGTGTGTGTGGTGTTTTGTGTGTGTGTGGTGTTTGTGTGTGTGTGGTGTTAGTGTGTATGGTGTGTCATGTTTGCATATATGTCATGTTTGCATGTATGTCATGTTTGTGTGTGCATGTGTGGTGTTAGTGTGCATGTGTGGTGCTTGTGTGTGTGTGGTGTTTGTGTGTGTGTGTGTGTGTGTGTGTGTGTGGTGTTTGTGTGTGTGTGGTGTTAGTGTGTATGGTGTTGTGTGGTGTTTGTGTGTGTGTGGTGTTGTGTGCGTGTGGTTTGTGTGTGTGTGTGTGCGTGGTGTTTGTGTGTGTGTGGTGTTAGTGTGTATGGTGTGTGTGGTGTTTGTGTGTGCGTGGTGTTGTGTGCATGTGGTTTTTGTGTGTGTGTGGTGTTTGTGTGTGTGTGGTGTTAGTATGTATGGTGTGTGTGTTTGGTGTTTGTGTGTGTGTGTGGTGTTCGTGTGTGTGTGTGGTGTTTGTGCGCGTGTGTGGTGTTTGTATGTGCGTGGTGTTTGTGTATGGTGTTTGTGTGTGTGTGTGTGGTGTGTGTGTGCGTGTGTGGTGTGTGTGTGTGTGTATGGTGTTGGTACCAAGTTCATGACTAGACGGGACGTCCGCCATTTTTAAGCTACAAACCCATCCTCCAACTTGATAGAGAATCTAAAGTTTTAAAATCACATACAGATACTTCATTTTCGGATGTTGGATCGATCACTTCCGTAAAACCTCCGTATGCACAGCTGCGAAAACATGCAAACTTGCAGGCCTGCGGCTGCTGCTGGGTTACACGTTGTAGATACTAGGTCACACACTGGTGACGGAAACATGGAAAGTTCTGGAAGTAAAGTTTTTAAGACCGATGTGAACACTTCTGCTTTGCATTCAAAGTTGACCCCCAAACAACTTGCGCTCGCAGACTTAACCAATCTTAACAATTCACAATCATAATTCGCAGATTCAAGTCCAAATTGTGCTGCATCAGCCATCTGCGCAAACGAGAGCCAACAAGTTTCAGAAGACCTGAGTGCAAAGTCGGCCATTTCATGGCTTGGTCCAGTCAGATACGGCAAAGTCAATGATTCAAGATTAATAAACTAAACAAAACACAAAATTCAATGAAATTACCTTCAATACCTCATCGGAGCAAACTGTTTGTATGAGCAGATCGAATTCTGTCGTTCCGACAGTTACAAACACATTTTTCGTGAGGAGCACGTCGCGCGCCATGCTTCGCGCGGTGAAGACGGTGAAAATGGGCAACTCCGGAAGTCATCGCAGAGTTATCTGCGAGGGGCGTGCTGAGAATTCAACTCTAAAAAGAGACGGCAAAAGCTTAAGAGATTTACGAAATATTTCGTAAGCTGCGAGCTATTTTTGCAAAACAAAATTTAAACGTATTCTGCATGAAACGTACTAATTTTTAGCATTCGTTACAGACGTCTAAGGGCATAAGCGATTTACCTCCCTTGTTGATCATTAATAAGAGTCGTACAATTCGCTGATCTACTCCATGGATTGGTACTACTTGGGTTTATAATTATGTTTATTATTATAGTTAAACATTTTGTTGTGATAAAACCTGTGTCATTGTTACGGATGAAAATGTCGGCATCGAAAAAACAGCATAGAAAAATACTAAATCTCTGTATTTTCTCTGTATGAGCTCCGTCGAGAACGAGTCAAACAAGTGATCTTTTCCTATTTTTAGAATAGCAACGGCGCGTCGCTTACAAAATCTGTGAAAGACACGACTGTTTTTGGAGCAGAAAGTTTTTTGTTTCTACAATGGTGACCTCCTGCTGTGTGAAGAACTGCCACAATCAGCATGACAGAGAGAATGATCGACGTGTTTTTTTGTCGTACCGCGTGTTGCAACGCGAAAAGGCAAGGAAATGCTGGATCTCACAACTCAAACTAAAGGCGCCGTGAGTGGATCGCTCAACTGAACCTGAAGTCACTCACTTTTGACACTAAGGCAGATCGATTTGTTTGTTCGGATCACTTTGTAAATGGTGAGAATTTGTTATGTTTTGCGTTTTGTAACTTATCAAACACTAGAAAAGACGGAAAGAGAGTATGCAGGACAGATTACAGGGGAGAAAGAAAAGCCAAGATGTCGCAGAGACTAATTAACAACAGTGCTGTTACCTGATTTGACTTTTTGATTCTACAAAACAGCAATATCAATCGCATCGATATTCATATAAACATACCGGACGGTAAAATCTCATCCTACACAGTCCTATTTCACGGTCACATCTAAGTTGTCGCTGCGAACGATCGAGGCCTATTCACAAAACGTCGACCCCCTCCCCCTCCTCCTCCCCTCGCCCCCCCTCCCCCCCCCCCCCCTCCCCCCCCCCTCCCCCCTCCATCCCCCTCCCCCCTCTCCATCCCCCTTCCCCCCCTCCATCCCCCTTCCCCCTCCTTAATGCCTTTTGGAAGTACATGTACAACTGCACTCAGCCCATCCATGTGATGGGTGTGATAGATAAGATGCAGACCACGAGGGACGACACATCTCTGTCCATGATAGCAACTGTGTGTGTGTGTGTGTGTGTGTGTGTGTGCATGTGTGCGTGCGTGAGTGTGTGTGAGTGCATGCGTGCGTGCATGCGTGCATGAGTGTGTGTGTGTCTGTGTGTGAGAGAGACAGACTAACACAGAGACACATACTCACACACACACACACACACACACACACACACACACACACACACACACACACACACACACACACACAAAGACAGACACACACATATGCAATGACATACAAACCTGATTAAAAATAAACCTTTTTTTCACTGAAAATGTTTTAAAAATTGACATAGGGAATTTTCTGAGTATTGTTGTAGGGACTGCTTTCGCCAATGTGTAGTACAGAACGCGTTAAACATGGCCGAAAAGCACGCAGGTTCTGCAATGAGTTCGTTCATGCATGCAGGGAGGGGAGAGACAAACAGCATGAGGGGACTAACACCAGCTGACTAACACATAATTACTATTTGAGTCATTCCAGCACAACAACGCACCATGAGACGCCACGCGGTCGTCTCCCTTGGACGCCGCGCTCGCGCACGCACCACGTGATCGCCATTCACGCCATGGACAAACACGCGCACTTTCATCCCCCCGCGTCATCGTCATCGTTGTTGATGTTGTCGTATTATCATCATCGGCGTTGTCATCATCGTCATCGTCGTCATCATCATCATCATCATCATCATCATCATCATCATCATCATCATCATCATCATCATCAACAACAACTTTGTCATCGTCGTCGTAATCGTTGTCGTCCTCGTCGTCTTCGTTGTCATTGTTATCGTCGTCATCGTTATCGTCGTCAACATCGTCATATTCCTTTTCGTAGTCGTCGTCCTTATCGTCGTCGTCGTCCTTATCAACACCGTCGTCATCATCGACATCATCGTCATCGTTATCGTCATCGTTGTCATCGTCTTCACCGTTGTCACCGTCGTCATCGTCGTCATCGACCTCTTTTGTCGTCACCGTTAATTCTTATCGTCGTCATCGTCCTTTTCAGCGTCAGCGTCAGCGTCTTTATGTCGTCAGAGAGAGAGAAAACATTCGAATACAAAGGAGAACTCAAAGATGGCGGCCGGATCGTTCAGCCAGCAGAAAACAGAGAAGATCCCGACACATCATGCAGAAATATAGAGAGTACTGCAGTCCGAAAAAGAACATTCTCATGCAACGCCATCTCTTCATGACTCGCCAACAGCGGCAAGGAGAAACGTTCGGAGCGTTCATAGCGGACCTCAGAAAGCTAGCAGTCGACTGCAAGTTCGCGCAACTACGAGACGAACTTATTCTACTGAGAATCGTCTTTGCAATCAGGTCGGATCCCCTCCGAAAACAAGTGATGAAGGAACTGGACCAAACACTGCCTAGAGCTGTCCAACTTTGCACACTGGAAGAAGCAACCAAGAAAAATCTCGCTCAACTACCAGACAACAAGATGAGAGAAACAGTGGATGCTCTCAAAACAACAAAACGCTTCCCTGCAAGCAGACGAGACATACAACGACAACAACCGCAGCCAACATCATCAAAATGCACAAACTGTGGCGGATCACACCAAAGGATCCAGCAAAAGTGCCCTGCATATGGCAAAAAATGTAACAAATGTGGAAAGTACAACCACTTTGCACGACTGTGCATGTCCTCAACCTCCTCAACAAAGGAGATCCCAACAAAGCAGTCAAAGAGCAAGTTCAGCTCCCAGAGGCACAACGTGCACCACATCGCCATCACCAATGATGATGACGAAGACGGCGCCTCCTTCCCCATCGACACCCTAACAGCAACAGAAGAGGTCAACAAAGAGAAGGGAGAAGTATTCATAACATTCGCCATAAACAAAAAGCCAATCAAACTCAAGGTAGACACCGGTGCCAAATGCAACGTCCTCCCAACCTCTCTGGTCCAACAGAAGGACATTGACACCAGCTCCACCATCAAGCTCGTTGCCTATGGAGATGAAACATTCTCCACCGTGAGCACAGCAACCTACAGATGCTGTCATCATGGTCGCCAACACTCCCTGCATTCTCACGTAGTCGACAGAAATGTTACCCCCATCATTGGCTTGCCTGATATCTTTCGCCTGAAGCTGCTCAAGCCAGCAGCAGAGGTACACATCCTCCAAACTGCCAACCCACCAGAGTTGAAGTCCTTCCAAGATCTCTTCGATGATGAGCTAGGGAAACTTTCTGTCACCTACAGAATGAAAGTCGACCCAAACATCGCACCAGTCGTCCGACCTCCCAGGCGCATTCCAGTCTCAATGAGAGACTAAGTGAAAGATGCCCTAGACGACATGACCAACAAAGGAGTCATCACACGAGTGGAAGAACCCACGGAATGGGTTTCATCAATAGTCGCAGCAGTAAAGACGAGCAGCAAAGAACTCCGAATCTGCATAGACCCCAGAGACCTCAACAAAGCACTTCAACGTCCCCATCACCCCATGAGGACCATCGATGATGTTATCGCCGACATGGCCAACGCCAAGGACCTCACCCTTGATGCCAAGTGGCAAATTCCCCTCGACCGCAAATCCTCCACACAGACACACACACATGCACACTCTCGAAAAAGTCACAGTGCTAGCTTTTGTATTGTGAATTTCCATCCATTGATGAGTGCTCAAACTGCACACCATTACCCCCTGGTCACTGGGCTGCTCTCATCATCACTGCAACATCATTGCCTTTCTAAAGAGCATGCAACCAGGCTGGGGGTCAACAATCCAGGTCAACTTTCAAAACTGTTTCAGCTCTGCCTTCACAGGTACCCATTTTACTCCTGGGTGGGGACAGGCAATGTGAGTTGAGCATCATGATCTGGTATTTGCACATGTTGCAACACGGACCCACTAGCTACAAGCAACTGCAGGGCAAGCAAACTAACCACATGTGATTGCACACACATTAGCACACACACGTTCACAAACATACACACACTCACACACACACACACACACACACATACAAACACACACCCACTGTGCAATATGAAAGCTCTTCTGGATGTGTTGACAGCTTTCATTATTTCTAAGTGACATTTTCAATGTCTCTTCCCTGCGAGATTGAAGACATATGTTAATATTGGTAACTGTCATCACTGCAGTTTTTGACCCACCAGTTCTTTGCACCATGTGCCAGTGTACAATATACATGTATGTATGGATGGATGGATGGATGGATGGATAGACGGATGGACGGATGGATGTAAGGGCGAGTTGACGAGACTGGCAAGAAAAGCCGAGACAGGCAATCCAAGTGATCAACCACGAAAGCAAAGTACGCAGACACTGGATGCACTATTGATACCGCCACTGTATACAAACACTTTCGCAACCGATGAGCACAGGCAGCAACAGCCACTGACCAGTCACCACCATGGGTAGAAGTATCCATTCCACCCCCAGAAAGGAACTGCCAGAAATCCGTTTTTTTCCATAGATGATGTCAACAGTGTACTTAGTTCCCTCCCCGGCAGCGAAGTCCAGGCGCAGATGGCGAAACTTACGACTACCTGAAGCAACACAGGAAACATCTCACCCCAGTCTCGCATGCAACAATGAACATCTGTGCAGAAAGAAAACTACCTGCTGATTGGAAACATTCAATCATCACCTTAGTCCCCAATAAGAACAGGTACCCAAACAACACCGAACAATGGCGACCCGTTTCACTGCTCTGCACCAGCTACAAACTATACATGAAGCTCAGTCAACGAGCTGTGACACCATGGATTGTGCAGACGGGTAGACTCTCTCCACGACAAAAAGGATCTATGCCAAGAAATGGACTACAAGAACATGTGTTTACATTGCAAACGGACATCTCTGACTTCCTGCACAAATCATCACATATGTATATTGCATTTATAGACATCATGGATGCATTTGGAAGTATCAACCATCAACTGATGATAGATGAACTAACAACAATGGGATACCCGGAACAAATAGTCTCCATCACAAGAGACATCTACAAAGATTCAACTTTCCAGCTGAAGACTATGCAGAGTCTGCCAAAAGCCATCACAAGATGGAAGGGGATCATCCAGGGCTGTCCTGAACAAGGCATCAACAAGCGGATTAGATGGATTGAACAAAACCACACCAATACTGAATCACCCAGTCCAATCCAAGCCTATGTTGATGACGTGGACATCATGAGCACCAGTAAAGACAGCATAAAGAAGCAGCAAGGAACCTTGGTTGCTGGTGTGGCATTTCACACCTCATTCCCCTTGTCACAGCTTTTCAGTATTGACTTGCAAAAGCAATTCCGCGCCTTACTGAACACGGGATCAGGTTGCAAAAGAATGTATAAACAACTGTTAATTCTCGTCAATTGATTCCTGTGTAGGAGGAAACACATGCACCTCTGTATAGGACTCATAATGCAAGACAGCCTAGCAGTGTGTTTTTCAAGTGATGAGAGGGATAAAGTGGGAAGTGTGAGCTCTTATTTATTTCAATCACATAAGAGAAGGTCTCTATCATTAGAAATTATGTGATTCTGATTCATTGTACTGGGCCGATGGCCTCTACAATAAAGTATTCGTTCGTTCGTTCGTTTGTTCGATCGTTTGTGTGAGCGTTGCCATGATGTTTTGATCTGTGAGTGCGTCCTCTAAAAACATAGATGAAATGCATCTCTAACACAGGACATCTGCCAAACTCAAAAGCAGGGACGGAACACAGGAATAGGATTTCGTGTCAGTCTAAACGTTGATCACCTTATTGGGGCTTAGTGAGGCTCAGCCGACGTAGCTAATCCACTGACGTCACCCACGGAAGTTCACACGTCATAACGGAGTGTTGTGGTGTTGTCATCTGAGCAACCCCCTGTGGGGTGGGGGTCAGAATAGACCCACAGCGTCTCCCTATGCGATTCGTAAAAGGCATATAACATGGATGAGCAGGCACTTGATGAACCGCATGTTCTCGTGCGCTGCACTGCGTGACAGGTGTGCAAGTAATTCCGAAAGAGGGAATTGGAATGCAACGGAGCGAAACGAACGGCGTAGAAAGAACATAGAGCAGAGTGGGCGACGCCACCCAGTACAGCGGCAGCCATAGAAAAATGCACTTGTCAATAAACCAGCGACGGAAAACTTTCATGAGGCGAGGCGTTGGCGGACGAAACGAGTCACGGCGACATACGTTAATTGCAAATATCCATCTACCTTTCCCGGGCTTAATTGCATTCAACCCCCACCCACTGCACAACCCAGCTACGTTTGAACACCTGCATAGGGTGTGACCTCTTTCAGCAAAAGGTACATACAATCGGAATTGAATATTTATTATTTATTAGTATCATGACAAACTACCAAAACTAGAGCTTTAAATTGGTGCAGGAAAAATAGAACGAATGATTCAAATAGAAGTTATGGCAGATTGTAGTCGATTTCCCGCAAATTCAGAAAACTGTCGTTGCAGTTGACAGAGGCTGTGAATGTAAAAGATTCCTGGCAACGGGAGTAACATGCGTTTTACAAAGTTATTTTACAACAGGATTAAATGCTAGTGTGCAGAACAGGTCTGGGAAGGTGTGACGAGTAGGTCTTTTAAAATCTATTTAGAACTGGCTCATTATACGTCTAGGGGTGTACTTCTTGAAACCCACTCCCACACCTTCACTCTTTCATTCAAACAATGAATGGGATGAGTCTGAAATGAAAGAATGGGACCACAGGAATCAAATTAACTGCTTTAATTTTCTCACAAACACAAATCAGATGAAGAGCGACGATCGCTGCAAAGCATTACTAAGAGTAATGATACAATAGATTATAATTCCCAATCCCAAATAAGAAAAAATAACTCTGCCAAACGGGGTATAAAAGAGATACTTAACTGAATTGATGAAACATCCACGAGGTGGCATACACTAGCCAGCCTCGCATCACTCGAGCCCGTGAGCATGTCACCATGTGGGCCCGCGAACACGCCAGCAGCGTGGGGTGGGAGGTTAGGATATCCCGTGCGCTCGTGGCACGCTCACAAATATATATTCAAACCTCGACGAAACAAACCTCTCGAGAGGGGAGGGTGACTTATCACCCCAGTGGACTTGCTAGACGAAACAGTTTCCTCCGGTCGACGAGCGTAACCCGGGTAAACTTCAGGTCACTAACCATGGCTTTTCTGAGGAGTCTCTGGCTGGAGTGGGGGGAAGAAGTCGAGCTGTACTAGGGCCGGCGGAGCGGATGAGCTTGAGGGGGAAAGACAGCAGGTTGACACCGGGCGACAGGAATTCTTCACTCTCTCCCTGTCAGTGAAGACGCTAGGGTCAGCATGATCGAACTAGGCTGGAACGGGAGGCACGCAGCACGTGCCAGGCAGACGATAGGCTTTCGCATTTCACTCCTCAGTCCAGCGTCGCAGACGAGGTGGCACTTCTGTTTTCCCCAACTCATAATTCTGGCTGATGCCGCACCAAAACTGGAACAGGGCGCTGGTACCTACGGGGGTCTGTTCAGTAAAAATAATATACTTTGAGCGCGCCGAATTACATTCCACGGGGATTTTATACGTACACAGAAAATCCTAAGTCCATTCTGTCCAATCACGACACGGTGGATGATCTCCAGTCACGTTTTAACGCCACCAACCAATCAACGTTCAGCAGTATATATATATCACCCTGGAGTCACATGACTTTTATCTTCATTCTTGATTGCTCCTTCCAAACTGACACTCTCATTAGACGGCTCTCGTGGGGGAATTGTATGAGGATTGGGTGAAGTGAGATCACCAGTCAAGAAACAGTCAATTCCAAATTTAAACCGTTTTACTAAGTCATTCTTCTCCAGCAAGAGTCAATATGTATCCGTCTCTTGCCCAATTCAATTCCACAATTAAATAGGGTGCATTCCTAGACCCACACCGGTTTGGCAGTTTCCTACTCACATAACTACGGTCTGGCAGAGTATTAACCCGTCCCCATTGATAACAATAACAAACAGCAGTGGGAGGAAACAAGTTCTCGCCACAGAAGGACAGACAGTTTCGGAATTACGCAAGCTGCACCAGTTACGATGCCGTGGAAGATTCAAATCTACGCTTCAACCCGCACATAATCGGTGCTTATCTGATCACACAGAAAGGTCAGCACTTCTCTAAAACTGTGAATTAAACTGCTATTGGATGTTCCCGAAAAATAGTCCCAGAAGCTAGAAAGAGCCAAAACTCAATTTCAACCAAAAATCAGGTGTAAAGGTTTGCTCGCTTCTGGCGTTTCGCTCCAGCAACTTTAGGTACCGTTTGCTCGATCACATCTTTGTGATAATTACATATCTCTTCCCAGTGCTGTTTCTTTGATCTTCTGTTCCCACCATCTCACTATAAAATGATTAAGCCGCACTTCGTTTGCGACCAAATAAGGCGAACTACTCCAAATTACCTTTTGATGAGCGTTCGAAAGATTCTATATAGAGTACATGACTATTCTTCCGGCGCAATCAAAGTCCATTTAATTCAGTTCTCTCCTATTCAATTCAATTCAGTTCAACAACTTAACCCAACCCAACCAAACTCAACTAAATTCAATTCGAATATATTTTTCACCAACTAATACAGCTCTACTACATGAAATCAATTAAATTTACTCTACTTGATTTAATCTATTCAATTCGATTCGATTAATTATGTTGGTCACGTTCGATTCCATTAGACTCCCTACAATCATAGGACTCCGGATCAATGTAGTTTACTTGAAAATGATTGATACAAGGAGACTGCGTTATTTGAATAATGTTCATATCCCTAGTCCTTCTCTCTCTCTCTCTCTCTCTCTCTCTCTCTCTCTCTCTCTCTCTCTCTCTCTCCTTCTATCTCTCTCTCTCTGTCTCTCCCCCCCCCCCTCTCTCTCTCCTTCTCTTCTCTCTCTCTCTCCTTTTTCTCTCTCTCCTCTCTCTCTCACTCTCTCTCTTTCTCTCTCTTTCTTTGTGTCTCCCTCTTTCTCTCTCTATATATGTCTCCCTCTGTCTCTCTCTCTTTCTGTCTCCCTCTCTCTCTCTCAACTCTCTCTTTCATCTCTCTCTTTCTCTCTCTCTCTCTCTCTCTCTCTCTTGCTATCTCTCTCTCTCACTCTCTTTCTCTGTGTGTGTCTGTCCCACCCCCCCCCCCCCTCTGTGTGTGTGTGTCTCTGCCCCCCTCTCTTTCTCTCACTGTGTGTGTCTCTGTCTCTGTCTCTGTCTCTGTCTTTGTCTCTGTCTCTCTCTCTCTCTCTCTTCTCTTTCTCTCTCTCTTTCTCTCTCACTGTGTGTCTGTGTCTCGGTTTCTTTCTCTTTCTCTGTCTCTCTCTTTGTCTGTCTCAGTCTCTTTCTCTCTGACTCTCTCTGCCTCTCTCTCTCTCTCTGCCTCTCTATCTCTGCCTCTCTCTCTCTCTCTCTCTCTCTCTCTCTCTCTCTCTCTCACGTTTACCGACACACATTATAACAGCTTGTCTGGCCCCCGATTGCTGGTGTGGCATTTCACACCTCATTCCCCTTGTCACAGCTTCGCAGTATTGACTTTCAAAAGCAATTCCGCGGCTTACTGAACACGGGATCAATTTTCAAGAGAATGTATAAACAACTGTTAATTCTCGACAATGGATTCCTGTGTAGGAGGAAACACCTGCACTTCTGTATAGGACTCATAATGCAAGACAGCCTAGCAGTATGTTTTTCAAGTGATGAGAGGGATAGAGTGGGAAGTGTGAGCTCTTATTTATTTCAATCACATAAGAGAAGGTCTCTATCATTATAAATTATGTGATTCTGATTCATTGTACTGGGCCGATGGCCTCTACAATAAAGTATTCGTTCGTTCGTTCGTTCGTTCGATCGTTTGTGTGAGGGTTGCCATGATGTTTTGATCTGTGAGTACGTCCTCTAAAAACATAGATGAAATGCATCTCTAACAAGGGACATCTGCCAAACTCAAAAGCAGGGATGGAACACAGGAATGGGATTTCGTGTCAGTCTAAACGTTGATCACCTTATTGGGGCTTAATGAGGCTCAGCCGACGTAGCTAATCCACTGACGTCACCCACGGAAGTTCACACGTCATAACGGAGAGTTGTGGTGTTGTCATCTGAGCAACCCCCTGTGGGGTGGGGGTCAGAATAGACCCACCGCGTCTCCCTATGCGATTCGTAAGAGGCATATAACATGGATGAGCAGGCACTTGATGAACCGCATGTTCTCGTGCGCTGCACTGCGCGACAGGTGTGCAAGTAATTCCGAAAGAGGGAATTGGAATGCAACGGAGCGAAACAAACGGCGAAGAAAGAACAAAGAGCAGATTGCGTGACGCCACCCAGTGCAGCGGCAGCGATCAAAACATGCACTTGTCAATAAACCAGCGTCGCAAAATTTTCATGAGGCGAGGCGTTGGCGGACGAAACGATTCACGGCGACATAGACTAATTGCAAATACCCATCTACCTTTCCCGGGCTTAATTGTATTCAACCCCCTCCCACCCCACAACCCAGCTACGTTTGAACACCTGCATATGTGACATCTATCGGCAAAAGGTACATACAATCGGAGTTGAATATTTATTATTTATTAGTATCATGACAAACTAGAAAACTAGAGCTTTAAATTGTGCAAGAAAAATAGAACTTAAATGATTCAAAATGAAGGTATGGCAGATTGTAGTCGATTTCCCGCAAATTCAGAAAACTGTCGTTGCAGTTGACAGAGGCTGTGAATGTAAAAGATTCCTGACAACGGGAGTAACATGCATTTTACAAAGTTATTTTACAACAGGATTAAATGCGAGTGGGCAGAACAAGTCTGGGAAGGACAGACAGTTTCGGAATTACGCAAGCTGCACCAGTTACGATGCCGTGGAAGATTCAAATCTACGCTTCAACCCACACAGAATCGGTGCTTATCTGACCACACAGAAAGGTCAGCACTTCTCTAAAACTGTGAATTAAACTGCTATTGGATGTTCCCGAAAAATAGTCCCAGAAGCTAGAAATAGCCAAAACTCAATTTCAACCAAAAATCAGGTGTAAAGGTTTGCTCGCTTCTGGCGTTTCGCTCCAGCAACTTTAGGTACCGTTTGCCCGATCAGATCTTTGTGATAATTACATATCTCTTCCCAGTGCTGTTTCTTTGATCTTCTGTTCCCACCATCTCACTATAAAATGATTAAGCCGCACTTCGTTTGCGACGAAATAAGGCGAACTACTCCAAATTACCTTTTGATGAGCGTTCAAAAGATTCTATATAGAGTACATGACTATTCTTCCGGCGCAATCAAAGTCCATTTAATTCAGTTCTCTCCTATTCAATTCAATTCAGTTCAACAACTTAACCCAACCCAACCAAACTCAATTAAATTCAATTCGAATATTTTTTTCACCAAGTAATACAGCTCTACTAAATGAATTCAATTCAATTTACTCTATTCGATTTAATATATTCAATTCGATTCGATTAATTATGTTGGTCACGTTCGATTCCATTAGACTCCCTTCAATCATAGGACTCCGGATCAATGTAGTTTACTTGAAAATGATTGATACAAGGAGACTGCGTTATTTGAATAATGTTCATATCCCTATTCCTACACTCTCTCTCTCTCTCTCATTCTCTCTCTCTCTCTCTCTCTCTCTCTCTCTCTCTCTCTATCCTTCTATCTATCTCTGTCTTCTCCCCCCCCCCCCTCTCTCCTTCTCTCTCTCCCTCCATCTTCCTCTCTCCTGCTCTCTCTCTCACTCTCTCTTTCTGTTTCCCTTTCTGTCTCCCCCCCTCTCTCTCTCTCTCTCTCTCTCTCTCTCTCTCTCTCTCTCTCTCTCTCTCTCCTCTCTCCCTCCCTCCCTCCCTCCCTCCCTCCCTCCCTCTATCCCTCCCTCCCTCCCTCCCTCTATCCTTCCCTCCCTTCCTCCCTCCCTCCGTTCCTCCCTCCCTCCGTTCCTCCCTCCACCCTCCTCCCTCCCTCCCTCTCTCCCCCCCTCCCCCCCCCCCTCTCTCTCTCTCTCTCTCTCTCTCTCTCTCTCCCTCCCTCCCTCCCTCCCTCCCTCCCCCTCTCTCTCTCTCTCTCTCTCTCTCTCTCTCTCTCTCTCTCTCTCTCTCTCTCTCTCTCCCTCCCTCTCCCCCTTCCTCCCTCCCTCCCTCCCTCCCTCCCTCCCTCCCTCCCTCCCCCCTCTCTCTCTCTCTCTCTCTCTCCCTCTCTCTCTCTCTCTCTCTCTCTCTCTCTCTCTCTCTCTCTCTCCCTCCCTCCCTCCCCTGTCTCTCTCTCTCCCTCCCTCCTCCCTCCCTCCCTCCCTCCCTCCATCCATCCCTCCCTCCCTCCCTCCCTCTCTCTCTCTCTCTCTCTCTCTCTCTCTCTCTCTCTCTCTCTCCCTCTCTCTCTCTCTCTCGCCTACAGGGCAGCCTCTAGGCAGGCATTGGGTAGCCGAGAGCAACCGAGGTGGTTCGATTTGGAGTGTCGCAGCGCCAGGAGGAATTTTAAGGAGGCCCTCAGGCAAGTTAGAAAATGTAGCGATGCAGCCTATAAAGATATTATGTAGTACAACGGAACGAATATAAAAGGCTGATCAAACTGAAGAAACGAGAGCACTATAGAACCACATGCGAAACACTCATAAAAAATGTTAAAAACCCATCTCGATTCTGGTCCCTGGTAAGGAGAGCCGCAAACCAGAGAGTCGTACGCCCTCCCATAGATGTACAGGCTTGGCACAAGTACTTTCACAATTTGTTTAACCGAACACTAACTTATGAAGTGATTCCCGAGGAGAGTGCGGGTATTTTACATGATGAACTGGATGCCCCTATTTCTGTAGATGAAGTCCGGTGCGCCATCTCAAGAATGAGCTCTGGCAAAGCTCCCGGTTGGGACGACATCCCTGGGGACTATTTGAAACTGGCGGGCAACTGTATAGCTCCATTTCTTGCTAAATTGTTCTCTGTCATGTTCCAACAACAGTACTTTCCTCGGAACTGGTGTCGTGCAATCATCACACCCATTTTAAAGTCTGGCGATAAGTTGAAACCCCATAACTATAGAGGGATCTCACTGCTAAGCAATGTTAGTAAACTGTTTCTGTCCATCCTTACAAACCGCTTACGATTTTGGGCGGAGGAAGAGAACAAATTCAGTTTTGAACAAGCCGGTTTTAGAATGGGTCATTCCACAATTGACCATATATTCACTCTGTATTCCATTGTTGTGAAACACATCTATGGTGAAGGTCGCGGCAAACTGTACGCAGCCTTTGTAGATTTCGAGAAGGCGTTCGACTCTGTCAACCGTTCATGCCTGTGGAATATTTTAACAAAGCTTGGCCTCTCTACTAAATTTGTAAATATGCTCAAAGCCGTGTATGCTCATGTTGAGGCCAGTGTACGCTGGGGTAATAGTCTTTCGGATCCCTTTGACTGTCCTCTTGGCGTAAAGCAAGGGTCAGTAGAGTCGCCGATCCTTTTTTGTTTATACATCACTTACGTGGCTGACTTCATTCGGAAAAATGGACGTCATGGGGTGCAGTTACTTCCTGGAAAGGAAGAACTCTTTTCTTTACTGTTCGCCGATGATGTCGTTTTGTTATGGACCACCCCAGCCGGCCTACAGCGCCAACTGGACAGTCTCAGCACTGCCTTATGTCAGTCACCTTGGTCTCACTGTTAACAGTGAAAAGACAAAGGTGATGGTTTTTAGGAAAAGAGAGTTTCTGGGCAGAAACGAACGGTGGACCATAGGTACCAAATCTTTAGAATAGGCCTTGAGAACAAGATAGTTAGAGCAAAGCAAAAAACTGTGCATCTGGTACGAACAATGAGAAACTTGCATTCTCAGAGCGCGATTGCGTTTTTTAAATTGTTCGACGCTCAGGTGTTACCGGCGTTGCTATACGGGTTTCTGCTATGGGGATTGACCAAAAGGCGTAATATTGAAACGGCGCACATGTTCGTCTGCAAGCGCTTTCTGGGCGTCGACCTGAAATCCCCCAACAATCTGTGCTACGGAGAACTCGGTAGATACCCCCTTTTTATCACCACCACTCTTCAGGCAGTAATATATTGGATAAAACTGCTTAGAATGCCTGACAGTAGGATTGTCAAGCAAACTTATGTCATATTCACTCGCTCCCGTATACCTGATAAACTCAACTGGGCGAACTCGTGGAAAGTTGCTTGCGCTTCTCATACTTATGGTACAACGGTGGAAGTGTAAATGAGAGAAGTACTATGAGGCATCTTAAGCAACGACTGCGAGACTGCTTCTTACAAGAGTGGAGTTCAGCCCTTAGTTCAAGCAACAGATTTGCCTTTTATCGCTCCTTTAAAGCAGCTTTTGAATGTGAAACTCTCTCTCTCTCTCTCTCTCTCTCTCTCTCTCTCTCTCTCTCTCTCTCTCTCTCTCTCTCACGTTTACCGACACATATTACAACAGCTTGTCTGGCCCCCGATTGCTGGTGTGGCATTTCACACATCATTTCCTTTGTCACAGCTTTTGAGTATTGACTTGCAAAAGCAATTCCGCGCTTTACTGAACACGGGATCAGTTTGCAAGAGAATGTATAAACAACTCTTACTTCTCGTCAATTGATTCCTGTGTAGGATGAAATACCTGCACTTCTGTATAGGACTCATAATGCAAGACAGCCTAGCAGTGTGTTTTTCAAGTGATGAGAGGGAAAGAGTGGGATGTCTGAGTTCTTATTTATTTCAATCACATAAGAGAAGGTCTCTATCATTAGAAATTGTGTGATTCTGATTCATTGTACTGGGCCGATGGCCTCTACAATAAAGTATTCGTTCGTTCGTTCGTTCATTCGATCGTTTCTTGTGAAGGATGCCATGATGTTTTGATCTGTGAGTACGTCCTCTAAAAACGTAGATGAAATGCATCTCTAACAAGGGACATCTGCCAAACTCAAAAGCAGGAACGGAACACAGGAATGGGATTTCGTGTCAGTCTAAAGGTTGATCACCTTATTGGGGCTTAATGAGGATCTGCCGACGTGGCTAATCCACTGACGTCACCCATGGAAGTTCACACGTCATAACGGAGAGTTGTGGTGTTGTCATCTGAGCAACCCCCTGTGGGTGGGGGTAAGAATAGACCCACAGCGTCTCCCTATGCGATTCGTAAAAGGCATATAACATGGATGAGCAGGCACTTGATGAACCACATGTTCTCGTGCGCTGCACTTGCGACAGGTGTGCAAGTAATTTTGAAAAAGGGAATTGGAATGCAACGGAGCGAAACGAACGGCGTAGAAAGAACAAGGAGCAGAGTGGGCGACGCCACCCAGTGCAGCGGCAGCCATAGAAAACTGCACTTGTCAATAAACCAGGGACGCAAAACTTTCATGAGGCGAGGCGTTGGCGGACGAAACGAGTCACGGCGACATAGATTAATTGCAAATATCCATCTACCTTTCCCGGGCTTAATTGCATTCAACCCCCACCCAACGCACAACCCAGCTACGTTTGAACACCTGCATCTGTGACCACTTTCAGCAAAAGGTACATACAATCGGAATTGAATAATTTTTATTTATTAGAATCATGACAAACTACAAACTAGAGCTTTAAATTGGTGCAGGAAAAATAGAACTTGAATGATTCAAAATGAAGTTATGGCAGATTGTAGTCGATTTCCCGCAAATTCAGAAAACTGTCGTTGCAGTTGACAGAGGCTGTGAATGTAAAAGATTCCTGGCAACGGGAGTAACATGCGTTTTACAAAGTTATTTTACAACAGGATTAAATGCGAGTGGGCTGAACAAGTCTGAGAAGGACAGACAGTTTCGGAATTACGCAAGCTGCACCAGTTACGATGCCGTCGAAGATTCATATCTACGCTTCAACCCACACAGAATCGGTGCTTATCTGACCACACAGAAAGGTCAGCACTTCTCTAAAACTGTGAATTAAACTGCTATTGGATGTTCCCGAAAAATAGTCCCAGAAGCTAGAAATAGCCAAAACTCAATTTCAACCATAAATCAGGTGTAAAGGTTTGCTCGCTTCTGGCGTTTCGCTCCAGCAACTTCAGGTACCGTTTGCCCGAACAGATCTTTGTGATAATTACATATCTCTTCCCAGTGCTGTTTCTTTCTCTTCTGTTCCCACCATCTCACTATAAAATGATTAAGCCGCACTTCGTTTGCGACCAAATAAGGCGAACTACTGCAAATTACCTTTTGATGAGCGTTCGAAAGATTCTATATAGAGTACATGACTATTCTTCCGGCGCAATCAAAGTCCATTTAATTCAGTTCTCTCCTATTCAATTCAATTCAGTTGAACAACTTAACCCAACCCAACCAAACTAAAATTCAATTCGAAATTTTTTAAAACCAAGTAACACAGCTCTACTAACTGAATTCAATTCAATTTACTCTTTTCGATTTAATATATTCAATTCGATTCGATTAATTATGTTGGTCACGTTCGATTCCATTAGACTGCATTCAATCATAGGACTCCGGATCAATGTAGTTTACTGGAAAATGATTGATACATGGAGACTGCGTTATTTGAATAACGTTCACATCCCTAGTCCTTCTCTCGTTCTCTTTCTCTCTCTCTCTCTCTCTCTCTCTCTCTCCCTCCCTCCCTCCCTCCCTCCCTCTCTCTCTCTCTCTCTCTCTCTCTCTCTCTCTCTCTCGCCCCCCCTCTCTTTCTCTCTCTCTCTCTCTCTCTCTCTCTCTCTCTCTCTCTCTCTCTCTCTCTCTCTCTCTCCTACAGGACAGCCTCTAGGCAGGCATCGGGTAGCCGAAAGCAACCGAGGTGGTTCGATTTGGAGTGTCGCAGCGCCAGGAGGAATTCTAAGGAGGCCCTCAACCAAGTTAGAAAATGTAGCGATGCAGCCTATAATGATATGTATGTAGTACAACGGAACGAATATAAAAGGTTGATCAGACTGAAGAAACGAGAGCACTATAGAACCACATGCGAAACACTCATTAAAAAATCTTTAGAACCCATCTCGATTCTGGTCGCTGCTAAGGAGAGCTGCAAACCAGAGAGTCGTACGCCCTCCCATAGATGTACAGGCTTGGCACAAGTACTTTCACAATTTGTTTAATCGAACACTAACATAATAATGAAGTGATTCCCGAGGAGAGTGCGGGTATTTTACATGATGAACTAGATGCCCCTATTTCTGTAGATGAAGTCCGCTGCGCCATCTCAAGAATGAGCTCTGGCAAAGCTCCCGGTTCAGACGACATCCCTGGGAACTATTTTAAACTGGCGGGCAACTGTATAGCTCCATTTCTTGCTAAATTGTTCTATGTCATGTTCCAACAACAGTACTTTCCTCGGAACTGGTGTCGGGCAATCATCACACCCATTTTTACGTCTGGCGATAAGTTAGAACCCCATAACTATAGAGGGATCTCACTGCTAAGCAATGTTAGTAAACTGTTTCTGTCTATCCTTACAAACCGCTTACGATTTTGGGCGGAGGAAGAGAACAAATTAAGTTTTGAACAAGCCGGTTTTAGAATGGGTCATTCCACAACTGACCATATATTCACTCTGTATTCCATTGTTGTGAAACACATCTATGGTGAAGGTCGTGGCAAACTGTACGCAGCCTTTGTAGATTTCGAGAAGGCGTTCGACTCTGTCAACCGTTCATGCCTGTGGAATATTTTAACAAAGCTTGGCCTCTCTACTAAATTTGTAAATATGCTCAAAGCCGTGTATGCTCATGTTCAGACCAGTGTACGCTGGGGTAATAGTCTTTCGGATCCCTTTGACTGTCCTCTTGGCGTAAAGCAAGGGTCAGTAGAGTCGCCGATCCTTTTTTGTTTATACATCACTTACGTGGCTGACTTCATTCGGAAAAATGGACGTCATGGGGTGCAGTTACTTCCCGGAAAGGAAGAACTCTTTTCTTTACTGTTCGCCGATGATGTCGTTTTGTTATGGACCACCCCAGCCGGCCTACAGCGCCAACTGGACAGTCTCAGCACTGCCTCCAGTCACCTTGGTCTCACTGTTAACAGTGAAAAGACAAAGGTGATGGTTTTTTAGGAAAGGAGAGTTTCTGGGCAGAAACGAACGGTGGACCATAGGTACCAAATCTTTAGAAGTGGTGAATAGATATAGGTATCTTGGTTTTGTTTTCACCACGAAAATGTCGCTGGCAATAGGCCTTGAGAACCAGATAGTTAGAGCAAAGCAAACAACTCTGCATCTGGTACGAACAATGAGAAACTTGCATTCTCAGAGCGCGGCTGTGTTTTTTAAATTGTTCGACGCTCAGGCGTTACCGGCGTTGCTATACGGGTTTCAGCTATGGGGATTGACCAAAAGGCGTAATATTGAAACGGCGCACATGTTCGTCTGCATACGCTTTCTGGGCGTCGACCTGAAATCCCCCAACAAGTGCTACGGAGAACTCGGTAGATACCCTCTTTTTATCACAACCACTCTTCAGGCAGTAAAATATTGGATAAAACTGCTTAGAATGCCTGACAGTATGATTGTCAAGCAAGCTTATGTCATGCTCACTCGCTCCCGTATACCTGATGAACTCAACTAGGCGAAACTCATGGAAAGTTGCTTGGGAAAACTGGGCTTCTCGTACTTATGGTACAATGGTGGAGTGTAAATGAGAGAAGTACTATGAGGCATCTTAAGCAATGACTGCGAGACTGCTTCTTACAAGAGTGGAGTTCAGCCCTTAGTTCAAGCAACAGATTTCCCTTTTATCGCTCCTTTAAAGCAGCTTTTGAATGTGAAAAAGTACTTGTCTTTTATTAACATTAAGAAATTCCTTGATGCCTGCATCCGTGTTCGTTTGGGATGTAATGAACTACGAAGCAATGCACGATGTAGGCATGATCCTAACTTTACCATGAACTGTCCATTCTGCAATGAAACTGAATCTGAAATACACTTTTTAACAAATTGCCGGATGTATTGTGACATCAGACAAAAATACTTGGCAAAATATGTTCCGAATCCAGATTATGTGGACCTGACACGTCTGATCAATGAAAAAGATGCTGAGAAGACGAGAGACATTTCAATGTATATTTTTATGCCTTTGAACGGCGATCACGGAAAATACAGGAAATGGACTCTGTACCTTAGCTACAACAAACCACTTTTAACATATGTACATACATATTGCATTTAATCTTAATTCACTGCGGCATTTTAGTAAATATATAGTTTATACATTGTTTTAACCACACTGGTTGTAAACTCACCTAAAGGATGTACCATATTTCAAATTTGTAATTGCGTAACTTTCTATACTACTGGGCTGTCGGCCGCAAAGAAAGAATCAATCAATCAATCTCTATATCTCTCTCTCTCTCTCTCTCTCTCTCTCACGTTTACCGCCACACATTAAAACAGCTTGTCTGGCCCCCGATTGCTGGTGTGGCATTTGACATATCATTTCCCTTGTCACAGCTTTTGAGTATTGACTTGCAAAAGCAATTCCGCGCCTTATTGAACACGGGATCAGGTTGCAAGAGAATGTATAAACAACTGTTATTTCTCGTCAATTGATTCCTGTGTAGGATGAAATACCTGCACTTCTCTATGGGACTCACCATGCAAGACAGCCTAGCAGTGTGTTTTTCAAGTGATGAGAGGGAAAGAGTGGGATGTGTGAGCTCTTATTTATTTTAATCACATAAGAGAAGGTCTCTATCATTAGAAATTGTGTGATTCTGATTAATTGTACTGGGCCGATGGCCTCTACAATAAAGTATTCGTTCATTCGTTCGTTCGTTCTATAAATTAGTAAATCCTGAGAACCGAAATAACTTATCAAGCATTGCATACTGGTTTTCTTATAAAAATGTTTTCGTTAGATTTGTTATATTCTGAATATTTATCTTTCTTAAAAACCACTCTCGATAGTTTAGGATTATCAGGATGTTGGACCCTGCAAGGGAACTTACACTTTTCAGCAACTTCGTTTAAAGAAAAGGTCAGGAGGTGCTTATACGAACAGTACATGCAACAGTGGTTTACAGAGATAGATACTAAATGCGTGTTTTATAACTATAGGATGTACAAAGATGAATTTGTGTGTGAAGATTATATCAATAATTTGCCATACAAACAGTGTGTTTTATTTATGAAAGTCAGAACTTTGATAGACTGCCAGTGCAAACAAATCGTTTTCTAAATGTGCAAAGATCGGAACGCCTTTGTACAAAATGTGCCTCCGGCGACATTGGGGATGAATATCATTATGTGTTTATTTGTGATTTTTTTTCTAAGATGAGCGATGTAAACTTTTGTCAGCTTACTTTTGTAGAAGACCAAAGAGCTTAACATTTAAGCAACTCTTTGGTAGCAGAAAGATGAAGGTATTGTCAACACTAGTTGAATCCCTGAATACTATTTGTAAAAAATTAACTGAATAACTCTAAGCCACAATTTCAATGCTTATGTTTCTTCCTTTTTCATTTTTATGAAAAATAATTTTACGTGATACTAATAATTCAACATTTCGAAATCCGACATTAAGTATCTGTTGCTGCATCAGGTCACATTTTTGTTAACTGTGCACTCAGACCATCTCGACTGAAAGCTGGACAACCTGACTGCTGAAGCCCAGAGAGATCCGGGTTTTCAACGCCCGTGCAGCTGTGGAGGTGTCCCAGGTGTCAACAGCGAGAGGGTTTTGCACCTGGGAATATAACTTTCTAGTTACCCGATTCTTCCAAAGTTTCCCATGACTGGCCTCGGTCACTGCAGAGGTGAAGTAGGCAAGTGGGGCGCTCAGAGCGTGAAGTTGGTAGGACACACTGGAATAAACTGGCTAAGTTTTTCCACAGGCAAGCCATATGAGACACGTTTCGTTTTAAACATTTTTCAAACCATTCGCCCGCTAGCTCGAGGGGCGAGAAAAAAAAAAGAAAAAAAAGAAAACTAAGTACCTAGATGCTGTTTGTTACTGAATCACTGGAAAAACTCCGCAGACAGGCACTATATTTAATGAATATTCATTAGGACGGAATGGGCGGGACAAAAATTTCCTCTATAAAAAGGGCCTTGACTTATCACGTGACTGATGTGTGACAGTTGGAAACAACATCGAAGTGCTTGATTTTATCTTATACTTTTAAAATCATTTACTCGCCCATAGGATGAGCTGTTCTGCAAATTTAAGTACCCGAGGAAATGTTTAGAGGGTGAACGATTTGAACAGCTTTTGAAACGAAACGCTCCTCAGTGTGATTGACTTGGACTTTGCCAGCATATCCTAGTCCTGAGAAACGCGCCTCACTTTGATTGCCTTTGACTATCTTTGCCAGCATATCCTAGTCCTGAGAAACCCACCTGTGTTCTACCTCTGTCTATCGTGAAGGCTGTGACAAAACACCATTCAGCGATTCATGGACTCTCACGGATGTCATCCATCTTTCAGAACGATTTATCAAACAAACCCACAAACATCTTACACACACAATTCCGATAAAGCGTTTGGAATTCTGCGACTTATCATCAGGACTGCACAATAATGTTTTCAGAGACAATGCTGTTGCAGTGTTGACTGGAAAGGTCAGATTTTTCCTCGTGACATGAATATTATTTCATTGTGTTTTCCCCCACTGCGTATAACTGTTGCCATAGCAACGTGCAGGGCAGAGCATCCTGTCTTCGAATCAGGACACCTGTTCAGTGGTCACGTGTCTCTCTCTGTGTGCCTGTCCGTGTGTCTGTCCGTGTGTCTGTCCGTATGTATGTCTGTCTCTGTGTGTATGTCTCTGTGTGTCTGCCCGTGTGTCTGTAAGTGTGTCTGTCTGTCTCTGTGTGCCTGTCCATGTGTCTGCCCGTGTGTCTGTCCGTGTGTCTCTCTGTCTCTGTCCGTGTTTCTACCCGTGTGCTTGTCTGTGTGTCTGTCCGAGTTTCTGCCCATGTGCTTGTCAGTGCGTCTGTCCGTGTTTCTACCCGTGTGCTTGTCTGTGTGTCTGTCCGAGTTTCTACCCATGTGCTTGTCAGTGCGTCTGTCCATGCGTCTGTACGTGCGTCTGTCCGCGCGTCTGTCTGTGTCTGTCCGTGTTTCTACACATGTGCTTGTCTGTATGTCTGTGCGCATGTCCATGTGTCCATCCGTGTGTCTGTGCGTATATCTGTACTAGAGTGCATTTGTGTGTGTCTGTCCGCGTGTATATATGTGTGTGTCTGTGTTTCTACTCGAGTACTTGTCTGTGATGCTGTGCGCATGTCCGTGTGTCCGTCAGTGTAGCTGTGCGTAAGGCCGTATGTTCGTCCGTGTGTCTGTGCGTATGTAGGTACTAGCGTGCATCTGTGTGTGTCTGTCCGCGTATCAATACGTGTGCCAGTCTGTGTGTGTGCCA
This sequence comes from Theodoxus fluviatilis, assembly GCA_034096865.1. Lineage (NCBI taxonomy): Eukaryota > Metazoa > Mollusca > Gastropoda > Cycloneritida > Neritidae > Theodoxus > Theodoxus fluviatilis. The sequence goes on along the minus strand of JAWQFJ010002702.1, from coordinate 81,278 downwards.
GTCTGTGTGTGTGTGTGTGTGTGTGTGTGTATGTCTGCCTGCCTGCCTCTCTCTCTCTCTCTCTCTCTCTCTCTCTCTCTCTCTCTCTCTCTCTCTCTATATATATATATATATATATATATATATATATATATATATATATATATATATATATGTGTGTGTGTGTATCTCGCAGCGTCTTGCTTGGTCTGTTCTCTACGCACCTGTTCATACCACCACAACCTTGATCTTTCGTTCCCCCCTCCCCTTTAGGGCCTAACTCAATAGCCCGACTGTCAGTCGGGAGAATCGGCGTGTTTGGTTCTCGCCGACACTGCGTTCGTTCTCAAAAGAGCGCGCCGAGACGCCTGCACGGTGAACCGGCGTTCGCTTCATCTCGCCGTACGTGCGTTCTTTCTTAATAGAGCATGCATATGTCGGGCGACTAGCTGACATCAATCTCGCGAATCGCGTTGACCTGCATTGCCAGTTGTAAAATGTGAGCGCTTTCACGACCTATTGATGCATTCATCATACAGCTTTGATAAGTTAATGCTGTTCATGGCTTATATTTTCCTTGTATGGGTTTTGAGTATCAACAAATACAGCGTTTTCTGTGCGAACCGTACACGATATCCGTCAATTTAATTGTGCAAACAGTCGCGAGAACGCCAACAAAACCTCCTCAGAAGAAGAAGAGTCGGTTTCTCAGCCAATGAGAAACCAGCTCCCATAACATGCGCTGCAAGCACATTTTTGCCCAACACGTTCTCGCCGACCCAGTGTGAGCTGGCTGTTGGGGCGTTCCGCGCGTACGGAGCACGGGCAGATAAGGGCGAACCCAGTTCCTGCCGAACGATTAGGAAGGGCGACAGCTGGTCGGGCCTGTCACCGAGCAACCGTTCGGGCTATTAAGTTAGGGCTTTACCCCACCCACCCCTCCCCCTCCACACCTCCACGTCTGTCCCCTGTATTACACCCAAAGCGGATTCTGGGGTGACGTCATAGGCTTGACGTAGCGGAGTGGCTGTCTCCTATATAAGAGGACGCTGAGAAGCGAAGAGGCGTAGAGAAGGAGAAGAAGACCGCCCAGACAACTCCCCTCCTCCACTGACGAAGACAGGTAAGCATTAAAGAACGGTATTAACTATGTTGCAGCATTATCATCTACGTCATCGCTCCTCTCCTCCCCCCGTCCCAACCTCCCCCCTCACGCC
>JAWQFJ010002702.1:60082-75082 GCA_034096865.1 Theodoxus fluviatilis | reverse complement strand
TTCCCTGTCTGTGTCTTTCTTTTCCTCCTTCCCTGTCTGTGTCTTTCTTTTCCTCCTTCCTTGTCTGTGTCTTTCTTTTCCTCCTTCCTTGTCTGTGTCTTTCTTTTCCTCCTTCCTTGTCTGTGTCTTTCTTTTCCTCCTTCCCTGTCTGTGTCTTTCTTTTCCTCCTTCCTTGTCTGTGTCTTTCTTTTCCTCCTTCCCTGTCTGTGTCTTTCTTTTCCTCCTTCCTTGTCTGTGTCTTTCTTTACCTCCTTCCTTGTCTGTGTCTTTCTTTTCCTCCTTCCTTGTCTTCATCTTTCTTTTCCTCCTTCCTTGTCTGTGTCTTTCTTTACCTCCTTCCTTGTCTGTGTCTTTCTTTTCCTCCTTCCGTGTCTTCATCTTTCTTTTCCTCCTTCCTTGTCTGTGCTTTTCTTTTCCTCCTTCCCTGTCTGTGTCTTTCTTTTCCTCCTTCCTTGTCTGTGTCTTTCTTTACCTCCTTCCCTGTCTGTGTCTTTCTTTTCCTCCTTCCTTGTCTGTGTCTTTCTTTACCTCCTTCCTTGTCTGTGTCTTTCTTTACCTCCTTCCTTGTCTATGTCTTTCTTTTCCTCCTTCCTTGTCTGTGTCTTTCTTTTCCTCCTTCCTTGTCTGTGTCTTTCTTTTCCTCCTTCCTTGTCTGTGTCTTTCTTTTCCTCCTTCCTTGTCTGTGTCTTTCTTTTCCTCCTTCCTTGTCTGTGTCTTTCTTTTCCTCCTTCCCTGTCTGTGTCTTTCTTTTCCTCCTTCCTTGTCTGTGTCTTTCTTTTCCTCCTTCCCTGTCTGTGTCTTTCTTTTCCTCCTTTCTTGTCTGTGTCTTTCTTTACCTCCTTCCTTGTCTGTGTCTTTCTTTTCCTCCTTCCTTGTCTGTGTCTTTCTTTTCCTTCTTCCTTGTCTGTGTCTTTCTTTTCCTCCTTCCTTGTCTGTGTCTTTCTTTTCCTCCTTCCCTGTCTGTGTCTTTCTTTTCCTCCTTCCTTGTCTGTGTCTTTCTTTTCCTCCTTCCTTGTCTGTGTCTTTCTTTTCCTCCTTCCTTGTCTGTGTCTTTCTTTTCCTCCTTCCCTGTCTGTGTCTTTCTTTTCCTCCTTCCTTGTCTGTGTCTTTCTTTTCCTCCTTCCTTGTCTGTGTCTTTCTTTTCCTCCTTCCTTGCCTGTGTCTTTCTTTTCCTCCTTCTCTGTCTGTGTCTTTCTTTTCCTTCTTTTCCTCCTTCCTTGTCTGTGTCTTTCTTTTCCTCCTTCCTTGTCTGTGTCTTTGTTTTCCTCCTTCCCTGTCTGTGTCTTTCTTTTCCTTCTTTTCCTCCTTCCCTGTCTGTGTCTTTCTTTTCCTCCTTCCGTGTCTGTGTCTTTCTTTTCCTCCTTCCTTGTCTGTGTCTTTCTTTACCTCCTTCCTTGTCTGTGTCTTTGTTTTCCTCCTTCCTTGTCTTCATCTTTCTTTTCCTCCTTCCTTGTCTGTGTCTTTCTTTTCCTCCTTTCTTGTCTATGTCTTTCTTTTCCTCCTTCCTTGTCTGTGTCTTTCTTTTCCTCCTTCCTTGTCTGTGTCTTTCTTTACCTCCTTCCTTGTATGTGCCTTTCTTTTCCTCCTTCCCTGTCTGTGTCTTTCTTTTTCTCCTTCCCTGTTTGTGTCTTTCTTTTCATCCTTCCTAATCTGTGTCTTTCTTTTCTTCCTTCCTTGTCTGTGTTTTTCTTTTCCTCCTTCCTTGTCTATGTCTTTCTTTACCTCCTTCCTTGTCTGTGTCTTTCTTTTCCTCCTTCCTTGTCTGTGTCTTTCTTTTCCTCCTTCCTTGTCTGTGTCTTTCTTTTCCTCCTTCCTTGTCTGTGTCTTTCTTTTCCTCCTTCCTTGTCTGTGTCTTTCTTTTCCTCCTTCCTTGTCTGTGTCTTTCTTTTCCTCCTTCCTTGTCTGTGTCTTTCTTTTCCTCCTTCCTTGTCTGTGTCTTTCTTTTCCTCCTTCCTTGTCTGTGTCTTTCTTTTCCTCCTTCCTTGTCTGTGTCTTTCTTTTCCTCCTTCCTTGTCTGTGTCTTTCTTTTCCTTCTTTTCCTCCTTCCTTGTCTGTGTCTTTCTTTTCCTCCTTCCTTGTCTGTGTCTTTCTTTTCCTCCTTCCTTGTCTGTGTCTTTCTTTTCCTCCTTCCTTGTCTGTGTCTTTCTTTTCCTCCTTCCTTGTCTGTGTCTTTCTTTTCCTCCTTCCTTGTCTGTGTCTTTCTTTTCCTCCTTCCTTGTCTGTGTCTTTCTTTTCCTCCTTCCTTGTCTGTGTCTTTCTTTTCCTCCTTCCTTGTCTGTGTCTTTCTTTTCCTCCTTCCTTGTCTGTGTCTTTCTTTTCCTCCTTCCTTGTCTGTGTCTTTCTTTTCCTCCTTCCTTGTCTGTGTCTTTCTTTTCCTCCTTCCCTGTCTGTGTCTTTCTTTTCCTCCTTCCTTGTCTGTGTCTTTCTTTTTTGTCCTTCCTTGTCTGTGTTTTTCTTTTCCTCCTTAATTGTTTGTGTCTTTCTTTTCCTTCTTCCTTGTCTGTGTCTTTCTTTTCCTTCTTCCTTGTCTGTGTCTTTCCTTTCCTAAAAGGCACTGTCCCCAGACTGGTAATTCCGTTTGCCTTCACTGCAGTCCTTGAATAAAACAACACATTTGAAATTTCATCAACAGTGTCTCCCGATAGTTTCTCCCCACTTACCTTTCTCCTTGCTCTGGTAGAGGTACAGGTATCTTTCTCTTCCGTCTTGGACAAGACCAGACTTCTGTTTCCTTCTGCTTGTAGAAGATATAATCAATAAACAAGAAAACTGTTCCACTTGTTTTGTGTTGTATCTTGAAGAAAGCAAAGATGATGGGGGTGGTGTGTGTGTGAGGGTGGGATGAGTGGTGTGTTTCTCCAGAAAACGCTTGGGGGTTTCCAAAAGGTCAGTAGGAGACTTACTTGAATAACAAAAGTGGTTGTGTATAAGTAGTTGCATGCACCAGCACACTCAGAAATGCATGATGGGCACAATGACAGCACAAACGTTCGCAAGTGAGTGAGTGGAAGCAGAAATGCATCATCCACAAATTAAAGACCGAAGTATCATTTTTCAAAAGGAAAATTTAAAGAAACAGTAGTTGTGAACACAACTGACTTCTAAATTATGCATATACTCGACGACGGCTGCTTTGGTGTAGATTTCTTGTTCGTGCATTGCGTTGCGTTTACCTGTGTCACAGGTCATGGGGGAAAGGTCAAAGGTAAAGGTGAGGCTTCAGTAAGCGACTTGTCACCCGTGTCTGGAGGGACTCAAACCGCTTTACACTCTGTCCAAGTACCGTGTCTCATCAGGCATAGCCACATGCACTTTACACTCTGTCCAAGTACCGTGTCTCATCAGTCATAGCCACATGCACTTTACACTCTGTCCAAGTACCGTGTCTCATCAGGCATAGCCACATGCACTTTACACTCTGTCCAAGTACCGTGTCTCATCAGTCATAGCCACATGCACTTTACACTCTGTCCAAGTACCGTGTCTCATCAGGCATAGCCACATGCACTTTACACTCTGTCCAAGTACCGTGTCTCATCAGTCATAGCCACATGCACTTTACACTCTGTCCAAGTACCGTGTCTCATCAGGCATAGCCACATGCACTTTACACTCTGTCCAAGTACCGTGTCTCATCAGTCATAGCCACATGCACTTTACACTCTGTCCAAGTACCTTGTCTCATCAGTCATAGCCACATGCACTTTACACTCTGTCCAAGTACCGTGTCTCATCAGTCATAGCCACATGCACTTTACACTCTGTCCAAGTACCGTGTCTCATCAGTCATAGCCACATGCACTTTACACTCTGTCCAAGTACCGTGTCTCATCAGGCATAGCCACATGCACTTTACACTCTGTCCAAGTACCGTGTCTCATCAGTCATAGCCACATGCACTTTACACTCTGTCCAAGTACCTTGTCTCATCAGGCATAGCCACATGCACTTTACACTCTGTCCAAGTACCTTGTCTAATCAGTCATAGCAACATGCACATTCTCGCAGCGTTCATATAACGTGAGGCCAATCATCATACAACACAAACAAACAAGCAAGCAAGCAAGCAAGCAAGCAAAATATTAAATTGCCAGGAGAAATCTTAACACCCACCCCATGTGTGACGTTTCTTATTCTCATGCCAAGCGTTTCCTGGAGCCACACTGCTGTACAAGGCAGTGTATCCTAAAGCCAGCCTGCTGTACAAGGCAGTGTATCCTAAAGCCACACTGATGTACAAGGCAGTGTATCCTAAAGCCACACTGCTGTACAAGGCAGTGTATCCTAAAGCCACACTGCTGTACAAGGCAGTGTATCCTAAAGCCACACTGCTGTACAAGGCAGTGTATCCTAAAGCCACACTGCTGTACAAGGCAGTGTATCCTAAAGCCACACTGCTGTACAAGGCAGTGTATCCTAAAGCCACAGTGATGTACAAGGCAGTGTATCCTAAAGCCACACTGCTGCACAAGGCAGTGTATCCTAAAGTCACACTGCTGTACAAGGCAGGGTATCCTAAAGCCACACTACTGCACAAGGCAGTGTATCCTAAAGTCACACTGCTGTACAAGGCAGGGTATCCTAAAGCCACACTACTGCACAAGGCAGTGTATCCTAAAGCCACACTGCTGCACAAGGCAGTGTATCCTAAAGCCACACTGTTGTACAAGGCAGTGTTTCCTGAAGCCACACTGCTGTACAAGGCAGTGTATCCTAAAACCACACTGCTGCACAAGGCAGTTCAGTTCAGTTCAGTTCAGTTCAGTCATTTAACCCTGAGATGGGTTGCTGAGGCACCACTGATGACTTCGGACAATCTTCCTTTATCAATCTCTATCCTCTGTGGCTCGCTGTGAGTCAGCAAAGGTCAAGCCTGTTCACTCTTTGATGTTGTCTTCCCACCTCTTTCTCTGCCTGCCTCTCCTTCTCCCACCTAGTACGGTACCTTGCAGGATGGTCTTGACCAGCCCACTGCCTCTTCACACGTGACCGTACTACTTCAGCGTTTTGCTTTTCACGATTGAGAGCAGGTCTTCGTACTGTCCAATTGCTCTCCTGATCCTGTTACTGACTTCCTCATTCGTGACATGGTCTTTATATGAGATGTTCAGAATCTTGCGGTAGCATCTCATTTCCAGGGCTTGTATCCGTTTCTGTAGTTCTGATGTGAGTGTCCAGGACTCGCATGCATACAAGAATACGGAGATGGCCAGCGTGCGCATGAACCTGATCTTCAACGCGAGAGTGATATTTCTGTCACGCCATATTGGCTTCAACTTTGCCAATGATGCTGTTGTTTGTGCTATCCTGGACAGTATCTCTGGTTTGAAACCTTCATCAGTCACGATAGATCCCAGGTATTTGAAGTTGTTCACAGCTTCCTGTTTTTGGCCCTTCACTTTGATTTTTTTTTAAAGCCCCGAGGATTGTTCGTCATCATCTTGGTCTTCTCGGCGCTGATCTCCATGCTATATGCCTGTGAGGTCTTGTCCAGGTGCTCGACAAGACTAGTCAGGTCCTCTTCACTTCCTGCTAATCCATCAATGTCATCAGCAAAACGTAAGTTGGTGATCTTTCTGCCACAGATGCTGATTGATCCTTCGTGGTCTGCTAGGGCATCAGTCATTATCCTTTCGAGGAAGAGGTTGAAGAGTGTGGGGGAGAGTAGACAGCCCTGTCTGACTCCGACCGTTGTCCTGAACCATTCACCTGTGGTACCATTGAACAGGACTGCGCTGGTCGCTCTGTCACAGAGATGTTCGAGGACTTTGATGATCTTGGAGCTGATGTTGTAGCTTGTCATTGTGGCCCACAGCGCAGCATGCCAGACTCTGTCAAATGCTTTCTTAACGTCTATAAAGACATGGTACAGATCTTGTTGGTGTTGTAGATGTTTCTCACACAGGACTCTCAGATTGAAGATCTGTTCGGTGGTGCTCCTACCTGGTCTGAAACCTGCCTGCTCTTCAGCAATGATTTTCTCTGCCTGAGGTTTTAATCTGTTCAGCAGTACTTTCAGCATGACCTTGCTGGGATGGCTGATGAGGCTGATTGTGCGGTAGTTCTGGCACATTTGCAGGTTTCCTTTCTTGGGCAATGTAATCACTAGGGACTGTGACCACGGGGTTGGCCAAACTCCCGTCTGCCAGATCTTATTGAAGATCTTTGTGAGTGCATCGATCATTGCTTCGCCTCCTGCCTGGATGAGTTCCCATGGAATGTTGTCAAACCCAGCTGACTTCCCTTTCTTGAGGGACTTAACCGCTGTCTCCACCTCTTCTCGAAGAATTGAGTAGTTGTCTTCCTCGGTAGTCTGAGGACAATTCAGTACTTTATGATCTCCTTTGGTGTCATAGTTGTACAGCTCAGAGCAGTACTCAGTCCAGCGTTTCATGATTTCGCGTTCTTCTGTGAGACAAATCCCGCTCTTGTCTTGTATGGTGTTGACCCGCCCTTGTTTGGTCGCTGTAAGGTCTTTTACTATCTGGTATGCTTTCTTGGTGTTATTCTTCTGGAGGTTCTCCTCAACTGTACAAAGCAGTGTATCCTAAAGCCACACTGCTGTACAAGGCAGTGTATTCTAAAGCCAGCCTGCTGTACAAGGCAGCGTATCCTAAAGTCACATTGCTGTACGAGGCAGTATATCCTAAAGCCACACTGCTGTACAAGGTAGTATATCCTAAAGCCACACTGCTGTATATGGCAGTGTTTCCAAAAGTCAGACTGCTGCACAAGGCAGTATATCCTAAAGCCACACTGCTGTATATGGCAGTGTTTCCTAAAGCCACACTGCTGTATATGGCAGTGTTTCCAAAAGTCAGACTGCTGCACAAGGCAGTATATCTTAAAGCCACACTGCTGTGCAAGGCAGTATATCCTAAAGCCACACTGCTGTATATGGCAGTGTTTCCAAAAGTCAGACTGCTGCACAAGGCAGTATATCCTAAAGCCACACTGCTGCACAAGGCAGTATATCCTAAAGCCACACTGCTGTATATGGCAGTGTTTCCTAAAGCCACACTGCTGCACAAGGCAGTATTTCCTGAAGCCACACTGCTGTACACGGCAGTGTTTACAAAAGTCAGACTGCTGCACAAGGCAGTATATCCTAAAGCCACACTGCTGTACAAGGCAGTATATCCTAAAGCCACACTGCTGTATATGGCAGTGTTTCCTAAAGCCACACTGCTGCACAAGGCAGTATATCCTAAAGCCACACTGCTGCACAAGGCAGTATTTCCTGAAGCCACACTGCTGTACAAGGCAGTGTATCCTAAAGCCAGCCTGCTGTACAAGGCAGTAGTCCTGAGGCCAAGCAGCTCTATCAGCCCTAGAAAAAGGAAGTGTCGGCTACAAGTTTAGACCAAAATGTTTTGACATATTTTGAAAGAAGACACCTAGTACATGACATTTTGAGATACTTTAACTTTGGGTAGAATCTAAATAATGAGATTTTTCTGTTTTTGAAATTCGTTTTTCACGCAAACAGGTAAAAAGAAGAAAAAAATAAAACTGTGTTTTAACTTTTTATTTCATGTATTGGAGTATGTTAGTGATTTAGGTTTAGTAAGCAATTAATTAAGAATAAAAAAAACTTGTTTTACTCAAATCATTTGAGTTGCCTCCCTTGATAGTCAAAATACGTAGCAATGTGCACTTACCACCACCTAATCCTTCTGCACATCTCTTGGTTGCACAATCTCCACACAAACACAATTCTGTTGAAATCATTCCCAGTCTGAATCAATGGAATCAATGTCTCCTTCAAAATACATTTCAGTGTCAGAACCACTACTGTCAGTGTCACTTGTGTTGTCCATGTCTTCCTCCACCAACGCCGACTGTTTGTTCACACACCCAACACATGCACACAGTTGTGTGCATGGCAGAGAGCTGCTAATAAAATATAGTTTGCTGTATAGATTATCCATTTCTCTTATTTGTTTGCCAAATTTCAAGTTAAACTAATGTTAAGATCATGGTTAATTTTGTTTCCAAAAAGATCGTTACTAGCATCCACTTTGGTAAGACGTAATTCTAAGATTATCGCCCAAATTCTGGTTAAAAAAATAAAATACAACATTTGCGCACTCATTATTGCACTACACCTTATGCGTATTTACCACTTTGTTCATTTTTGTACCTTAAATCTGTATTCTGGGGATTGCTTGAGCCTAAGATCATGTTCATTTTTTTTGGTCATATACCTCCTACCTACTGACTTTCTTTGGACATTATTTATTTTCCTTAGACTGCCCCTTTAACTTGGTTTCGTGCAACAAGCAACACTATTTTCCTCACATGATTATGGTGTAAATATACCTCAAATGATCAATCAGGCAAATGTAACGAAAGTTTAACGTTCAACGTACTTGTACTAGTTTTTCTGGAGCCCAAGTATATGTCGATTTGCAATTTTTAGACTTTGTCTTTCTGCACACAATACAGACAGGAGGCAGGATATGCTCGCTCCTGGTAGTCGATTCTCGGCTGTTCTGTCTTTGTGGTCTCATTTTTTTTCCTCGGTGAAACAGCTCCCGCAGCTTTTCCTTTCTCAAAGCGATGCTGCGCCTGTTCGATTCTTCGTTTGTTTGTGAAACGAACGCGTTTCACTTTCAGGCGTTGATTGTAAAGCAAGTTTCTCAGCTATCACACGTTCTTCGCCGTCTAAACTACTCCACTGCTTGCTTGACCATATGGTGGTATTCCACTTAATCTCTGTGAAACTCGCTAAATCTAGAGAATTAATCTCTTCGCAGCATTGCAAAATGCACTTGTCAAGCGCCGTTGTGTAGGCTAGAAACTCGTATGCAAGGGACGCAACTCCGAATCTGGTACCGTCAAATAGGCGTTTTTCATAGTTTTTGTTCAAACTTCTTTTAATTATCATACGTTACTTAGATACATTTGAAAGTTATAGTGTACAAAATATCAACAAAGAATATTCCCTTAACCCATGAGAACAAAATCATTTTGGTCTAAACAACTATCCGACACTTTTGAACGATAGAGCTGCTTGGCCTCAGGACTACAGTGGTTAAAGATACTCTGCAATATTAAAGATATTGTTCAAGGTGCATTCCACCTTTCAAAATAAAGTACTGAAAACAAAAAAACCGGACACCGAGACTCAGATGACGAAAATTGCCTATGGTGGACCTAATCTCACTTTGTCTACCTTCCTCTGTCCAAGTGCCATTCAGGATGCACCGTGGCAGGAGCACAACAAGAGAACTTCACACTGTGGCACCTCGTGACGGTTCAGTGTTAAAGTTCGTAAACAAACCGTCATTCATGTCGGAGTATGAGACGATTCCTCAAGTTGTTGTTGAGGTGGGAAAACACAACCGAACAGAGGCTGTCAGAGAGTGTCAGAAGGAATATTGTATTGTTAACTTCGAATTAATAAGATAGTGACAATCATGATTCTATACCTTTTGGTGGGTCGGGCGGTTGGTTAGTTGGGTAGTTGGTGAGAAATTAATGTTTTAGTAATACATAAATTTGGTGGGAACCGGAATGGGAAGTCTCCATAGTTAATAAAACCTGGTCTGATTGGTCCAAATTGACACACTTGATTCCCAGCATAAAACAAATAATGATCACAAAGATCGATTCCAACATCTCCCAGCCATCTTTGTGATCAATATTTGTTTTGTCTTCTGGAATCCGGCAGTCCATCTTTCACTTACGTATCCCAGCATACTTTGAGGCGGTTGAGTTGTCTAGCTTGAATTGCGCGGAAACGCAGTGGCCACACCATTCCAGAAAACCAACAGAAAGGTTGCAATCCAGCCCACAGCTGCAGGCGTTGGTCCAGCCTCAGCTGTGTAGTGCGCTTGTGTCTAAACGCCTGCCATTGCCGCCATCCATCTCAAGCCAGTGAAGACTTGGAGACAACCTCCTTCACTCAAGCGCCATTATCCACGTCTACTGGGCGTTCATTGACAGAACGCAACCATCGCTTCACTTCTTTCTCAATGCTTCAATCATCTACCCACTTATTTAGAGACTGTTTCATCTTGTCCCCCAGAAGGCGGGATAATTCACCGCCATTGGATTATGCACTGTGAGGACGCTCGTCCTGTGTGTCTGTGCATTGTGTGATTTTTCCTCACTGAAGTCTTGGATTTGGGGCTACACATCGAGCTGGTATGGTTATCTATTTCATTTGTTCTCACCTTTCTGATTGACTTGACTCATGATTCCATTATGTTTGTACTTTTGTTTGGAATTGTGATATTGTGGGTTGGTGGGTGAAAACTGCGTTGTTTTTCACGCCTATTTACCTTAATTAAAGTTTACCCTTAATTCCTTTCCCACTCCTTGGTGTTTCAGTTTTGTGTGATGTTTGCATGAAGAGAATAATTAATGTATCACGTGGCGTGTGTAATCCCCTAGACGGAGTAAATTGATTTGTGTAAATCACAAGCCGGAAGTGCGGATAATTATTTAAGCACTTCAGCATGCGCCGCCCTAACGCCTTGTACTGGCTGTTGTCCATTAAACCGGAAGTGATCCACCTGTCTCAGATAATCTGCCCACGTGACAAACTGTATGAAAGCTCAGGACGACAATGGAGGTGCCGTGTTTGTCCCTCTACGTCCTCACAAAGGACGGCAAACTGCGCAGATGCGCGTGCACCACGTGCTCGGACTGCAGCCAGTGCGAGGTGCCACAGTGTGAAGTACTCTTGTGCCCTTATCACCGCGTGTCCTGGATGACACTTGGACGGAGCCAGATGGACGCCGGGAGGTTATGTCCACTGTAGACAGTTTTCGACATCTGAGTCTCGGAGTCCGTTTTAATATTTATTTTAATTCAGTACTTTATTTTGAAGGATTGAATACACTTTCAAGAATATCAATAATTTTTTCGATTATCTTTAAATTTAATCTCTCTGTCTCTGTCTCTCTGTCTTTGTCTCTCTCTCTCAGTCAGACACTCAGACACAGACACACACACACACAGACAGACACACAAACAGACAGTCAGACACACAAACAGACAGACAGACAGACAAACAGACAGACACACACACAGAAATACACACAGTGTGACAGACAGACACACAGACATACACACAGAGTGACAGACACACAGAGTGACAGACAGACAGACATCTCTCTCTCTCTCTCTCTCTCTCTCTCCCGCCCTCCCTTTATCCCTCCCTTCCTCCCCCCTCTCTCTCTTTCTCTCTCTCTCTCTCTCTCTCTCTCTCTCTCTCTCTCTCGTACAAACACTTTTAGCTTAATATCACACAAACACATACATATACACACATGTGAGCGCGCGTGCTCACACAGATGCACACAAGCACTCACACTCGAATTGATATACACATGCACATACCACACACACACACACACATACATACACATGCAAACACACACACACACACACACACACACACACACACTTACACACACACACACACACACACACACACACACACACACACACACACACACACACACACACACACTCCTTGGCCGTCCTCATTTTCATTGAATTTCCCTCCCCCTGTTTACCCCTGCAACCCCGCCCCTTCCGCCACATCTGCACTCTTATCTGCACCTCCCACCCTTTGCCCTCTCCCACCCCTGACTCCCCAACCCTGTCCCCTTGGACCAGTTCTGCCCAGACTCCCCCACCCCCAGTCCAACTCCCACCCCCACCCCCACCCCCACCCCTGGAGTCCGTCTCTGTGTTGCTTCAATCAGGACACCTGGGATTTTCCACCCATTGACACTCACTCTGTTATCTGATGACGTCACAGGCCTGACGTAGTGGAGTGGCTGTCTCCTATAAGAAGACACTGGAGCGAAGAGACGTAGAAAAGGAGAAGAAGACCCACCAGACAACACCACTTTTCTATGGACGACGACAGGTAGGCAGTTCATGACTGTCCTAGGTGTAATAGGGTGGTGGTGGCGCTAATCCGTATTTAGGTATGGGGCTGAGTTCTGTCAGGCAGAGTGCTGTCAAATGTCGCGTGTCATGGCGCAGGCTGGAGCTATAGAGAGGCTCCGCTCCTCTCTACTCCATTATCAGGACAAACTCAGTTCCTTCCGTCCATGTTTTATTCTGCCCGCAAGGCTTGAGACCGATGTAGTCTGCCAGACTCACCCGTCTGGTCTGCCAAAGCATGCAAAAGCAACCACTTTTAAAAGAATGGACATATTCACCAGAACCGGAAGCTCATTCTAACGGTAAAACACTTGTTCCAATGTTGACGATTAATCATAGAGAGAAAGTAACGGGGCGAGGAAGGTGATGGCAGCCTGGGCCGGCTGGTCTTGGTCTGCAGGCCGGCTGCCCTGAGGGCTGACTCCTTGGGGACCAGACGTCAATGTGGTGGTTGCAGGCAGAGAGAGGAAGGGAGCGGTTAATGAATAGATGACAGCCGGAGATATGGAGAGAACGAAAGAGAGAGAGAGAGAGAGAGAGAGAGAGACAGAGACAGAGAGACAGAGACAGAGAGAGATACAGAGAGAGAGAGTGAGAGGGAGAGAGAGAGACAGAGAGACAGAGAGAGACAGACAGAGACAGAGACACAGAGAGAGACATAGACAGAGAGAGACATAGACAGAGACATAGAGAGAGAGACAGAAAGAGAGAGAGAGAGAGAAAGAAAGAGAGAGAGAGACAGAGAGAGAGACAGAAAGAGAGAGATAGAAAGAGAAAGAGACAGGGAGAGAGAGAGAGAGAGAGAGAGAGAGAGAGAGAGAGAGACAGAGAGAGACCATCCTACATATTCATGAGACGCTGCAGTGTAAGCTGTTTCTCCCTTTAAGCTTGTCTCGTTGTCAAACACGTTCGCTGCTAGAGTTTGCCATGCTTGCTCGTGTGTTTTGCCGTGTGTGCGTGCATGCGTATGTGTGTTGTGTGTGTGCGTGTGCGTGCGTGAGTGCGTGCGTGCGTGTGTGTGTGTGCATGTGTGTGTGTGTCTGTGCGCGTGTGAGTGTGTGTTTGTATTTGTGTGAGTTTGTGTGTGAGTGTGTGTGTTTGTGTGTGTGTGTGTGTGTTTGTGTTGGTGTGTGTGTTTGTGTGTGTGTGTGTGTGTGTGTGTGTGTGTGTGTGTGTGTGTGTGTGTGTGTGTGTGTGTGTGTGTGTGTGTGTGTGTGTGTGTGACGAGATCCCCCCTTCCTTCCCCCCATTGTATCTACTAACCTGTGGTATGCAAATTTTCGTGGCTGCCAACCGTTCCTAAAATAGTAACGTTAGAGTTGTGTCGTTAGGGCTTGCCAATCAGGGTTTTGCACTGTGATATTGGAGGTTGAGTTCAGAATTGGCCTACAGTGTCCCTCTACAGGATACCTGAGAGGCGAGTGACTAAAAATACCGTAACCTGCGTTATGTTGCTGAGGACTGTTTTGGTGATTGATGACCTTGCGTGACCTAAGGAGGTTGCTGGGTCGTGGCACGCCATCCATGTATCCAATCATGGCCAGGTTGGTGCACACGTGACGGAGGAATTTTTATGATTGGCCACATTGTTACACGTGATTGGAGAATTATCACAGTTGCATAAAAGCCTCACCCCGCCCGCTGCCCGGCGCGCGATTCATCCATCCCACAAGTAAAGGCGCCTATACACCTACCAGTTTTCAAGCTGATTTTGCTCCCGATCCGGTCTGGCCGTGCGTGTAAAAATCGGGTTGACAGCCACATGCAACGATTACACCGAGATCGCGAACTCGAGGGATTTTCATTTACGCGAAGCGAAGTCAGAATTTAGAGTTACGTCCCTTTGATGAGCTACAGCAACGACGCTTCGACGCGTAGTCTATGCATGTGACCTGCCTGTCGGATCTTAAAATATAGAAGCTTTCACGACCTATTGATGCATTCAACATACAGCTTTGATAAATTAATACTGTTCATGGCTCACATTTTCTTTGGACGGGGTTTCTAGTATCCCGAAATACACCGTTTTCTGTGCGAACAGGCGGTGGAGCCGTGGCGACAGATTGTTCGCCGTGTAGATCTGCGTTGACCTGCATTCGATTTGTAAAAAGTAGAAGCTTTCACCACCTATTGATGCATTCAACATACAGCTTTGATAAATTAATGCTGTTCATGGATTACCTTTTCTTTGGATGGGGTTTCTAGTATTCCGAAATACAACGTTTTCTGTGGGAAGCGGAGACATGTCCGCCATTTAAATTGGCAACTAGTCGCGAGATTCTCGTCCTTCTCGCGTCGCCCAGCATGCGAATTGGTCGAAACCGGGTCGGAGAATAGAGCCTGCCCTATGGACAAGAACCAGGCCGGATTGAATGCAAATGAATCAACCGTTCCGATTCTTGACCGGATCGGCAGCAAACCCGGGAGACAACCGGTACGTGTGTAGGAGCCTTATGGTACCACATGTTAAGGCGCCCGCTCTCTGCTGCCGGGCGCGCGCGATACGACCTTCCCACGAGTAAAGCCTCCACGTGCGATACAGCGCCCTCTCTCTCTCTCTCTCTCTCTCTCTCTCTCTCTCTCTCTCTCTCTCTCTCTCTCTCTCTCTCTCTTCTCTCTCTCTCTCTCTCTCTCTCTCTCTCTCTCTCTCTCTCTCTCTCTCTCTCTCTCTCTCTCTCTCTCTCTCCAACTGGCGCGCGCGATTCGATTTCCACACGAGTAAGCCACCACGTGAACTGCACCAGCTTCGCCTTCGAGCGCCATCGCACGAATTCCACCATACCAGAGAGAACCGCCATGTGCCCGTCTGCCCGTCTCTTTCTCCCTCCTGAAGTGTAAGACGTCCCTCTACTACACGGCGCGCGATACGACCTCCACGAGCAAGATACCACATGCACTGCGCCCGTGTGCCCGTTTCTCTCCCTCCTGAAGCGAGCTTTCCTTCCACCTCCACTCGACAGCGTAACCACGTGAATGCAGAGCCAAGGAGCACGACTCCATGTGGCGTGCATGCGTGTGTGTGATTGCTTGTGCGTGTGCGCGTGCGTGTGCGTGTCTGTCCGTGCGTGTGTGTGTGTGTGTGTGTGAGTC
>JAWQFJ010002702.1:37582-55082 GCA_034096865.1 Theodoxus fluviatilis | reverse complement strand
CTTCCTTGCCTGTGTCTTTCTTTTCCTCCTTCCTTGTCTGTGTCTTTCTTTTCCTCCTTTCTTGTCTGTGTCTTTTTTTTTCCTTCCTTGTCTGTGTCTTTCTTTTCCTCCTTCCTTGTCTGCGTCTTTCTTTTCCTCCATTCCTTGTCTGTGTCTTTCTTTTCCTCCATTCCTTGTCTGTGTCTTTTATTTCCTCCTTCCTTGTCTGTGCCTTTCTTTTCCTCCTTTCTTGTCTATGTCTTTCTTTTGATCCTTTATAGTCTGTGTCTTTCTTTTCCTCCTTCCTTGTCTGTGTCTTTCTTTTCCTCCTTCCTTGTCTGTGACTTTCTTTTCCTCCTTCCTTGCCTGTGTCTTTCTTTTCCTCCTTCCTTGTCTGTGTCTTTCTCTTCCTCCTTCCTTGTCTGTGTCTTTCTTTTCTTCCTACCTTGTCTGTGTCTTTCTTTTCCTCCTTCCTTGTCTGTGTCTTTTTTTTCCTCCTTCCTTGTCTGTGTCTTTCTCTTCCTCCTTCCTTGTCTGTGTCTTTCTTTTCTTCCTTCCTTGTCTGTGTCTTTCTTTTCCTCCTTCCTTGTCTGTGTCTTTCTTTTCTTCCTTCCTTGTCTGTGTCTTTCTTTTCCTCCTTCCTTGTCTGTGTCTTTCTTTTCCTCCTTCCTTGTCTGTGTCTTTCTTTTCCTCCTTCCTTGTCTGTGACTTTCTTTTCCTCCTTCCTTGTCAGTGTCTTTCTTTTCCTCCTTCCTTGTCTGTATCTTTCTTTTCCTCCTTCCCTGTCTGTGTCTTTCTTTTCCTCCTTCCTTGCCTGTGTCTTTCTTTTCCTCCTTCCTTGTCTGTGTCTTTCTTTTCTTCCTTCCTTGTCTGTGTCTTTCTTTTCCTCCTTCCTTGTCTGTGTCTTTCTTTTCCTCCTTCCTTGTCTGTGTCTTTCTTTTCCTCCTTCCTTGTCCGTGTCTTTCTTTTCCTCCTTCCTTGTCTGTGACTTTCTTTTCCTCCTTCCTTGTCAGTGTCTTTCTTTTCCTCCTTCTCTGTCTGTCTTTCTTTTCCTCCTTCCTTGTCTGTATCTTTCTTTTCCTCCTTCCCTGTCTGTGTCTTTCTTTTCCTCCTTCCTTGCCTGTGTCTTTCTTTTCCTCCTTCCTTGTCTGTGTCTTTCTTTTCTTCCTTCCCTGTCTGTGTCTTTCTTTTCCTCCTTCCTTGTCTGTGACTTTCTTTTCCTCCCTCCTTGTCTGTGCCTTTCTTTTCCTCCTCCCTTGTATGTGTCTTTCTTTTCCTCCTTCCATGTCTGTGTCTTTCTTTTCCTCCTTCCTTGTCTGTGACTTTCTTTTCCTCCTTTCTTGTCTGTGTCTTTCTTTTCCTCCTTCCTTGTCTGTGTCTTTCTTTTCCTCCTTCCTTGTCTGTGTCTCTCTTTTCTTCCTTCCCTGTCTGTGTCTTTCTTTTCCTCCTTTCTTGTCTGTGACTTTCTTTTCCTCCCTCCTTGTCTGTGCCTTTCTTTTCCTCCTTCCTTGTATGTGTCTTTCTTTTCCTCCTTCCATGTCTGTGTCTTTCTTTTCCTCCTTCCTTGTCTGTGCCTTTCTTTTCCTCCTTTCTTGTCTGTGTCTTTCTTTTCCTCCTTCCTTGTCTGTGTCTTTCTTTTCCTCCTTCCTTGTCTGTGTCTTTCTTTTCCTCCTTCCTTGTCTGTGTCTTTCTTTTCCTCCTTCCTTGTCTGTGTCTTTCTTTTCCTCCTTCCTTGTCTGTGACTTTCTTTTCCTCCTTCCTTGCCTGTGTCTTTCTTTTCCTCCTTCCATGTCTGTGTCTTTCTTTTCCTCCTTCCTTGTCTGTGACTTTGTTTTCCTCCTTCCTTGTCTGTGTCTTTCTTTTCCTCCTTCCTTGTCTGTGTCTTTCTTTTCCTCCTTCCTTGTCTGTGTCTTTATTTTCCCCCTTCCTTGTCTGTGTCTTTCTTTTCCTCCTTCCTTGTCTCTGTCTTTCTTTTCCTCCTTCCTTGCCTGTGTCTTTCTTTTCCTCCTTCCTTGTCTGTGTCTTTCTTTTCCTCCTTCCTTGTCTGTGTCTTTCTTTTCCTCCTTCCTTGTCTGTGTCTTTATTTTCCTCCTTCCTTGTCTGTGTCTTTCTTTTCCTCCTTCCTTGTCTCTGTCTTTCTTTTCCTCCTTCCTTGCCTGTGTCTTTCTTTTCTTCCTTCCTTGTCTGTGTCTTTCTTTTCCTCCTTCCTTGTCTGTGTCTTTCTTTTCCTCCTTCCTTGTCTGTGTCTTTCTTTTCCTCCTTCCTTGTCTGTGTCTTTCTTTTCCTCCTTCCTTGTCTGTGCCTTTCTTTTCCTCCTTTCTTGTCTATGTCTTTCTTTTGATCCTTTATAGTCTGTGTCTTTCTTTTCCTCCTTCCTTGTCTGTGTCTTTCTTTTCCTCCTTCCTTGTCTGTGACTTTCTTTTCCTCCGTCCTTGTCTGTGTCTCTCTTTTCCTCCTTTCTTGTGTATGTCTTTCTTTTCCTCCTTCCTTGTCTGTGCCTTTCTTTTCCTCCTTTCTTGTCTATGTCTTTCTTTTGATCCTTTATAGTCTGTGTCTTTCTTTTCCTCCGTCCTTGTCTGTGTCTTTCTTTTCCTCCTTCCTTGTTTGTGTCTTTCTTTTCCTCCTTCCTTGTCTGTTTCATTCTTTTCCTCCTTCCTTGTCTGCATCTTTGTTTTCCTTGTTCCTTGTCTGCATCTTTCTTTTCCTCCTTTCTTGTCTGTGACTTTCTTTTCCTCCTTTCTTGTCTGTGTCTTTCTTTTCCTCCTTCCTTGTCTGTGTCTTTCTTTTTCTCCTTCCTTGTCTGTGTCTTTCTTTTCCTCCTTTCTTGTCTGTGTCTTTTTTTTCCTCCTTCCTTGTCTGTGTCTTTCTTTTCCTCCTTCCTTTTCTGTGTCTTTCTTTTCCTCCTTTCTTGTCTGTGTCTTTCTTTTCCTCCTTCCTTGTCTGTGTCTCTCTTTTCCTCCTTCCTTGTCTGTGTCTTTCTTTTCCTCCTTCCTTGTCTGTGTCTCTCTTTTCCTCCTTCCTTGTCTGTGTCTTTCTTTTCCTCCTTTCTTGTGTATGTCTTTCTTTTCCTCCTTTCTTGTGCATGTCTTTCTTTTCCTCCTTTCTTGTCTGTGTCTTTCTTTTCCTCCTTCCTTGTCTGTGTCTTTCTTTTCCTCCTTCCTTGTCTGTGTCTCTCTTTTCCTCCTTTCTTGTGTATGTCTTTCTTTTCCTCCTTCCTTGTCTGTGTCTTTCTTTTCCTCCTTCCTTGTCTGTGTCTTTCTTTTCCTCCTTCCTTGTCTGTGTCTTTCTTTTCCTCCTTCCTTGTCTGTGTCTTTCTTTTCCTCCTTTCTTGTCTGTCTTTCTTTTCCTCCTTTCTTGTCCGTCTTTCTTTTTCTCCTTTCTTGTCTGTGACTTTCCATTCCTAAAAGGCACCGTCCCCAGATTGGTAATTCAGTTTGCCTTCACTGCAGTCCTTGAATAAAACAACGCACTTGAAATTTCATCAACAGTGTCTCCCGATAGTTTCTCCCCACTTACCTTTCTCCTTGCTCTGGTAGAGGTACAGGTATTTTTCTCTTCTGTCTTGGACAAGACCAGACTTTTTCTCCCTTCTGCATTCAGAAGATATCATGAATAAACAAGGTAACTGTTCCACTTGTTTTGGGTTGAATCTTGAAGAAAGCAAAGATGATGGATGTGGTGTGGGTGAGGGTGGGATGGGTGGTGTGTTTCTCCAGGAAACGTTTGAGGGTTTCCATAAGTTCAGTAGGAGATTTACTTGAATAAAAAAAGTAGCTGCGTATAAGTAGTTGCACGCATCAGCACACTCAGAAATGCATGATGGTCACAATGACAGTACAAACTTTCGCAAGTGAGTGAGTGGAAGCAGAAATGCATCGTTAACACATTAAAGACCGAAGTATCATTTTTCAAAGCAAAATTTGAAGAAAAAAAGTTGTGAAAACACACACCTAAACTATGCAAATACTCGACACGGTTGCTTTGGTGTAGATTTCTTGTTCGTGCATTACATTGCGTTTACCTGTGTCACAGGTCGTGGGGGGAAGGGTCAAAGTTAAAGGTGAGGCTTCATTAAGCGACTTGTCACCCGTGTGTGGAGGGGCTCAAACCGCTTTACACTCTGTCCAAGTACCTTGTCTCATCAGTCATAGCCACATGCACTTTACACTCTGTCCAAGTACCTTGTCTCATCAGGCATAACCACATGCACTTTACACTCTGTGCAAGTACCGTGTCTCATCAGTCATAGCCACATGCACTTTACACTCTGTCCAAGTACCGTGTCTCATCAGTCATAGCCACATGCACTTTACACTCTGTCCAAGTACCGTGTCTCATCAGTCATAGCCACATGCACTTTACACTCTGTCCAAGTACCTTGTCTCATCAGGCATAGCCACATGCACTTTACACTCTGTCCAAGTACCGTGTCTCATCAGTCATAGCCACATGCACTTTACACTCTGTCCAAGTACCGTGTCTCATCAGTCATAGCCACATGCACTTTACACTCTGTCCAAGTACCTTGTCTCATCAGTCATAGCCACATGCACTTTACACTCTGTCCAAGTACCGTGTCTCATCAGGCATAGCCACATGCACTTTAAACTCTGTCCAAGTACCGTGTCTCATCAGGCAAGCCACATGCACTTTACACTCTGTCCAAGTACCTTGTCTCATCAAGCATAGCCACATGCACTTTTCACTCTGTCCAAGTACCTTGTCTCAAAAGGCATAGCCACATGCACTTTACACTCGGTCCAAGTACCGTGTCTCATCAGTCATAGCCACATGCACATTCTTGCAGCGTTCATATAACGTGAGGCCAATCATCATACAACACAAATAAACAAACAAGCAAGCAAGCAAAATATTAATTTACCAGAAGAAATCTTAACACCCTCCCTTTGTGTGACGTTTCCTATTCTCATGCCAAGCGTTTCCTGGAGCCATACTGCTGTACAAGGCAGTGTATCCTAAAGCCCCACTGCTGTACGAAGCGGTGTATCATAAAGCCACACTGCTGTACAAGACAGTGAATCCTAAAGCCACACTGCTGTACAAGGCAGTGTACCCTAAAGCCACACTGCTGTACAAGACAGTGAATCCTAAAGCCAAACTGCTGTACAAGGCAGTGAATCCTAAAGCCACACTGCTGTACAAGGCAGTGTTTTCTAAAGCCACACTGCTGTACAAGACAGTGTATCCTAAAGCCAAACTGCTGTACAAGGCAGGGTATCCTAAAGCCACACTGCTGTACAAGGCAGTGTTTTATAGAGCCACACTGCTGTACAAGGCAGTGTTTTCTAAAGCCACACTGCTGTAGAAGGCAGTGTATCCTAAAGCCACACTGCTGTACAAGGCAGTGGATTCTAAAGCCACATTCCTGTACAAGGCAGTGTTTCCTAAAGCCACACTGCTGTACAAGGCAGTATATCCTAAAGCCACACTGCTGTACGAGGCAGTATGTTCTAAAGGCAGCCTGCTGTACAAGGCAGTATATGCTAAAGCCACACTGCTGTGCAAGGCAGTATGTCCTAAAGGCAGCCTGCTGTACACGGCAGTGCATTCTAAAGCCACACTGCTGTACAAGGCAGTGTATCCTAAAGCCACACTGCTGTACAAGGCAGTGCATCCTAAAGCCACACTGCTGTACAAGGCAGTGAATCCTAAAGCCACACTGCTGTACAAGGCAGTGTATCCTAAAGCCACACTGCTGTACAAGGCAGTGTATCCTAAAGCCACACTGCTGTACAAGGCAGTGTATCCTAAAGCCACACTGCTGTACAAGGCAGTGTATCCTAAAGCCACACTGCTGTACAAGGCAGTGTATCCTAAAGCCACACTGCTGTACAAGGCAGTGTATCCTAAAGCCACACTGCTGTACAAGGCAGTGTATCCTAAAGCCACACTGCTGTACAAGGCAGTGTATCCTAAAGCCACACTGCTGTACAAGGCAGTGTATCCTAAAGCCACACTGCTGTACAAGGCAGTGTATCCTAAAGCCACACTGCTGTACAAGGCAGTGTATCCTAAAGCCACACTGCTGTACAAGGCAGTGTATCCTAAAGCCACACTGCTGTACAAGGCAGTGTATCCTAAAGCCACACTGCTGTACAAGGCAGTGTATCCTAAAGCCACACTGCTGTACAAGGCAGTGTATCCTAAAGCCACACTGCTGTACAAGGCAGTGTATCCTAAAGCCACACTGCTGTACAAGGCAGTGTATCCTAAAGCCACACTGCTGTACAAGGCAGTGTATCCTAAAGCCACACTGCTGTACAAGGCAGTGTATCCTAAAGCCACACTGCTGTACAAGGCAGTGTATCCTAAAGCCACACTGCTGTACAAGGCAGTGTATCCTAAAGCCACACTGCTGTACAAGGCAGTGTATCCTAAAGCCACACTGCTGTACAAGGCAGTGTAATATCCTAAAGCCACACTGCTGTACAAGGCAGTGTATCCTAAAGCCACACTGCTGTACAAGGCAGTGTATCCTAAAGCCACACTGCTGTACAAGGCAGTGTATCCTAAAGCCACACTGCTGTACAAGGCAGTGTATCCTAAAGCCACACTGCTGTACAAGGCAGTGTATCCTAAAGCCACACTGCTGTACAAGGCAGTGTATCCTAAAGCCACACTGCTGTACAAGGCAGTGTATCCTAAAGCCACACTGCTGTACAAGGCAGTGTATCCTAAAGCCACACTGCTGTACAAGGCAGTGTATCCTAAAGCCACACTGCTGTACAAGGCAGTGTATCCTAAAGCCACACTGCTGTACAAGGCAGTGTATCCTAAAGCCACACTGCTGTACAAGGCAGTGTATCCTAAAGCCACACTGCTGTACAAGGCAGTGTATCCTAAAGCCACACTGCTGTACAAGGCAGTGTATCCTAAAGCCACACTGCTGTACAAGGCAGTGTATCCTAAAGCCACACTGCTGTACAAGGCAGTGTTTCCTAAAGCCAGCCTGCTGTACAAGGCAGTGAATCCTAAAGCCAGCCTGCTGTACAAGGCAGTGAATCCTAAAGCCACACTGCTGTACAAGGCAAGGCAGTGTATCCAAAAGCCACACTTCTGTGCAAGGCAGTGTTTCCTAAAGCCGCACTGCTGAACAAGGCAGTGACTCCTAAAGCCAGACTGCTGTACAAGGCAGTGAATCCTGAAGCCACACTGCTGTACAAGGCAGTGTTTTCTAAAGCCACACTGCTGTACAAGGCAGTGTATCCAAAACCAGACTGCTGTACAAAGCAGTGTATCCTAAAGCCACACTGCTGTACAAGGCAGTGTTTTCTAAAGCCACAATGCTGTACACGGCAGTGTTTTCTAAAGCCACACTGCTGTACAAGGCAGTGTTTGCGAAAGCCACACTGTTGTACAAGGCAGTGTATCCTAAAGCCACATTGTTGTACAAGGCAGTGTATCCTAAAACAACACTGCTGTACAAGGCAGTGTTTTCTAAAGCCACACTGCTGTACAAGACAGTGTATCCTGAAGCCACACTGCTGTACAAGGCAGTGTTTTCTAAAGCCACACTGCTGTACAAGACAGTGTATCCTAAAGCCAAACTGCTGTACAAGGCAGGGTATCCTAAAGCCACACTGCTGTACAAGGCAGTGTTTTATAGAGCCACACTGCTGTACAAGGCAGTGTTTTCTAAAGCCACACTGCTGTAGAAGGCAGTGTATCCTAAAGCCACACTGCTGTACAAGGCAGTGGATTCTAAAGCCACATTCCTGTACAAGGCAGTGTTTCCTAAAGCCACACTGCTGTACAAGGCAGTATATCCTAAAGCCACACTGCTGTACGAGGCAGTATGTTCTAAAGGCAGCCTGCTGTACAAGGCAGTATATGCTAAAGCCACACTGCTGTGCAAGGCAGTATGTCCTAAAGGCAGCCTGCTGTACACGGCAGTGCATTCTAAAGCCACACTGCTGTACAAGGCAGTGCATTCTAAAGCCACACTGCTGTACAAGGCAGTGAATCCTAACGCCACACTGCTGTACAAGGCAGTGAATCCTAAAGCCACACTGCTGTACAAGGCAGTGTATCCTAAAGCCACACTCCTGTACAAGGCAGTGAATCCTAACGCCACACTGCTGTACAAGGCAGTGTTTCCTAAAGCCAGCCTGCTGTACAAGGCAGTGAATCCTAAAGCCAGACTGCTGTACAAGGCAGTGAATCCTAAAGCCACACTGCTGTACAAGGCAAGGCAGTGTATCCAAAAGCCACACTTCTGTGCAAGGCAGTGTTTCCTAAAGCCGCACTGCTGAACAAGGCAGTGACTCCTAAAGCCAGACTGCTGTACAAGGCAGTGAATCCTGAAGCCACACTGCTGTACAAGGCAGTGTTTTCTAAAGCCACACTGCTGTACAAGGCAGTGTATCCAAAACCAGACTGCTGTACAAAGCAGTGTATCCTAAAGCCACACTGCTGTACAAGGCAGTGTTTTCTAAAGCCACAATGCTGTACACGGCAGTGTTTTCTAAAGCCACACTGCTGTACAAGGCAGTGTTTGCGAAAGCCACACTGTTGTACAAGGCAGTGTATCCTAAAGCCACATTGTTGTACAAGGCAGTGTATCCTAAAACAACACTGCTGTACAAGGCAGTGTTTTCTAAAGCCACACTGCTGTACAAGACAGTGTATCCTGAAGCCACACTGCTGTACAAGGCAGTGTTTTCTAAAGCCACACTGCTGTACAAGACAGTGTATCCTAAAGCCAAACTGCTGTACAAGGCAGGGTATCCTAAAGCCACACTGCTGTACAAGGCAGTGTTTTATAGAGCCACACTGCTGTACAAGGCAGTGTTTTCTAAAGCCACACTGCTGTAGAAGGCAGTGTATCCTAAAGCCACACTGCTGTACAAGGCAGTGGATTCTAAAGCCACATTCCTGTACAAGGCAGTGTTTCCTAAAGCCACACTGCTGTACAAGGCAGTATATCCTAAAGCCACACTGCTGTACGAGGCAGTATGTTCTAAAGCCAGCCTGCTGTACAAGGCAGTGAATCCTAAAGCCACACTGCTGTGCAAGGTAGTATGTCCTAAAGGCAGCCTGCTGTACACGGCTGTGCATTCTAAAGCCACACTGCTGTACAAGGCAGTGCATTCTAAAGCCACACTGCTGTACAAGGCAGTGAATCCTAACGCCACACTGCTGTACAAGGCAGTGTATCCAAAAGCCACACTGCTGTACAAGGCAGCGTATCCTAAAGCCACACTGCTGTACAAGGCAGTGAATCCTAACGCCACACTGCTGTACAAGGCAGTGAATCCTAAAGCCACACTGCTGTTCGAGGCAGTGTATCCTAAAGCCACACTGCTGTACAAGGCAGTGAATCCTAAAGCCACACTGCTGTACAAGGCAGTGTATCCTAAAGCCACACTGCTGTACAAGGCAGTGAATCCTAAAGCCACACTGCTGTACAAGGCAAGGCAGTGTATCCAAAAGCCACACTTCTGTGCAAGGCAGTGTTTCCTAAAGCCGCACTGCTGTACAAGGCAGTGAATCCTAAAGCCACACTGCTGTACAAGGCAAGGCAGTGTATCCAAAAGCCACACTTCTGTGCAAGGCAGTGTTTCCTAAAGCCGCACTGCTGAACAAGGCAGTGACTCCTAAAGCCAGACTGCTGTACAAGGCAGTGAATCCTAAAGCCAGACTGCTGTACAAGGCAGTGAATCCTAAAGCCACACTGCTGTACAAGGCAAGGCAGTGTATCCAAAAGCCACACTTCTGTGCAAGGCAGTGTTTCCTAAAGCCGCACTGCTGAACAAGGCAGTGACTCCTAAAGCCAGACTGCTGTACAAGGCAGTGAATCCTGAAGCCACACTGCTGTACAAGGCAGTGTTTTCTAAAGCCACACTGCTGTACAAGGCAGTGTATCCAAAACCAGACTGCTGTACAAAGCAGTGTATCCTAAAGCCACACTGCTGTACAAGGCAGTGTTTTCTAAAGCCACAATGCTGTACACGGCAGTGTTTTCTAAAGCCACACTGCTGTACAAGGCAGTGTTTGCGAAAGCCACACTGTTGTACAAGGCAGTGTATCCTAAAGCCACATTGTTGTACAAGGCAGTGTATCCTAAAGCCACATTGTTGTACAAGGCAGTGTATCCTAAAACAACACTGCTGTACAAGGCAGTGTTTTCTAAAGCCACACTTCTGTACAAGGCAGTGTATTCTAAAGCCACACTGTTGTACAAGGCAGTGTATCCTAAAGCCACAGTGCTGTACAATGCAGTGTATCCTAAAGCCGCACTGCTGTACAAGGCAGTGTTTCCTAAAGCCACACTGCTGTACGAGGCAGTGTGTCCTAAAGCCACACTGCTGTAGAAGGCAGTGTATCCGAAAGCCAAACTGCTGTACAAGGCATTGTTTCCTAAAACCACACTGCTGTACAAGGCAGTGTATCTATCCTAAAGCCACACTGCTGTACAAGGCAGTGTATCCTAAAGCCACACTGCTGTACAAGGCAGTGTTTCCTAAAGCCACACTGCTGTACAAGGCAGTGTATCTATCCTAAAGCCACACTACTGTACAAGGCAGTGTTTTCTAAAGCCACACTGCTGTACAAGGCAGTGTATCTATCCTAAAGCCACACTACTGTACAAGGCAGTGTTTTCTAAAGCCACACTGCTGTACAAGGCAGTGTTTCCTAAAGCCACACTGCTGTACAAGGCAGTGTATCTATCCTAAAGCCACACTACTGTACAAGGCAGTGTTTTCTAAAGCCACACTACTGTACAAGGCAGTGCATCCTAACGCCCCACTGCTGTACGAGGAAGTGCATCCTAAAGCCACACTGCTGTACAAGGCAGTGTATCCTAAAGCCACACTGCTGTACAAGGCAGTGCATCCTAAAGCCACACTGCTGTACAAGGCAGTGTTTCCTAAAGCCACACTGCTGTACAAGGCAGTGTATCCTAAAGCCACAGTGCTGTACAAGGCAGTGTATCCTAAAGCCACACTGCTGTACAAGGCAGTGTTTCCTAAAGCCACACTGCTGTACAAGGCAAGACATCCTAACGCCCCACTGCTGTACAAGGCAGTGTATCTATCCTAAAGCCACACTGCTGTACAAGGCAGTGTATCCTAAAGCCACACTGCTGTACAAGGCAGTGTTTCCCAAAGCCACACTGCTGTACAAGGCAGTGTTTCCTAAAGCCACACTGCTGTACAAGGCAGTGTATCCTAAAGCCACACTGCTGTACAAGGCAGTGTATCCTAAAGCCACACTGCTGTACAAGGCAGTGTTTCCTAAAGCCACACTGCTGTGCAAGGCAGTGTTTCCTAAAGCCACACTGCTGTGCAAGGCAGTGGATCCCAAAGCCACACTGCTGTACAAGGCACTGTTTCATAAAGCCACACTGCTGTACAAGGCAGTGTTTCCTAAAGCCACACTGCTGTACAAGGCAGTGTTTCCTAAAGCCACACTGCTGTACAAGGCAGTGTATCCTAAAGCCACACTGCTGTACAAGGCAGTGTTTCCTAAAGCCACACTGCTGTACAAGGCAGTGTATCCTAAAGCCACACTGCTGTACAAGGCAGGGTTTCCTAAAGTCACACTGCTGTACAAGGCAGGGTTTCCTAAAGTCACACTGCTGTACAAGGCAGAGTTTCCTAAAGTCACACTGCTGTACAAGGCAGGGTTTCCTAAAGCCACACTGCTGTACAAGGCAGAGTTTCCTAATGCCAGCCTGCTGTACAAGGCAGGGTTTCCTAAAGCCACACTGTTGTACAAGGCAGTGTATCCTAAAGCCACACTGCTGTACAAGGCATTGTATTTTAAAGCCACACTGCTGTACAAGGCAGTGTATCCTAAAGCCATACTGCTGTACAAGGCAGTGTATCCTAAAGCCACACTGCTGTACAAGGCAGTGTATCCTAAAGCCACACTGCTGTACAAGGCATTGTATTTTAAAGCCACACTGCTGTACAAGGCATTGCATTTTAAAGCCACACTGCTGTACAAGGCATTGTATTTTAAAGCCACACTGCTGTACAAGGCAGTGTATCCTAAAGCCATACTGCTGTACAAGGCAGTGTATCCTAAAGCCACACTGCTGTACAAGGCAGTGTATCCTAAAGCCACACTGCTGTACAAGGCAGTGTATCCTAAAGCCACACTGCTGTACAAGGCAGTGTATCCTAAAGCCACACTGTTGTACGAGGCAGTGTATCCTAAAGCCACAATGCTGTACAAGGCATTGTATTTTAAAGCCACACTGCTGTACAAGGCAGTGTATCCTAAAGCCATACTGCTGTACAAGGCAGTGTATCCTAAAGCCACACTGCTGTACAAGGCAGTGTATCCTAAAGCCACACTGCTGTACAAGGAATGTTTCCTAAAGCCAGCCTGCTGTACAAGGCAGTGATTTAAGATACTCTGAAATATTAAAGATATTGTTCAAGGTGCATTCCACCATTCAAAATAATGTACTGAAAACAATTAAACCGGACACTGAGACTCAGATGACGAAAATTGCATACGGTGGACCTAATCTCACTTTCTCAATTTTCCTCTGTCCAAGTGCCATTCAGGATGCACCGTGGCAGGAGCACAACAAGAGAACTTCACACTGTGGCACCTCGTGACGGTTCAGTGTTAAAGTTCGTAAACAAACCGTCATTCATGTCGGAGTATGAGGCGATTCCTCAAGTTGTTGTTGAGGTGGGAAAACACAACCGAACAGAGTCTGTCAGAGAGTGTCAGAAGGAATATTGTATTGTTAACTTCGATTTAATAAGATAGCGCCAATCATGATGTTATACCTTTTGGTGGGTCGGGTGGTTGGTTAGTTGGGTAGTTGGTGAGAAATTAATGTTTTAGTAATACATAAATTTTGTGGGAACCAGAATGGGAAGTCTCCACAGTCAATAAAACCTGGTCTGATTGGTCCAAATTGACACACTTGATTCCCAGCATGAAACAAATAATGATCACAAAGATCGATTCCAACATCTCCCAGCGATCTTTGTGATCAATATTTGTTTTGTCTTCTGGAATCCGGCGGTCCATCTTTCACTTACGTATCCCAGCATGCTTTGAGGCGGTTGAGTTGTCTACCATCTTTCACTTACGTATCCCAGCATGCTTTGAGGCGGTTCAGTTGTCTAGCTTGAATTGCGCGGAAACGCAGTGGCCACACGATTCCAGAAAACCAACAGAAAGGTTGCAATCCAGCCCACAGCTGCAGGCATTGGTCCAGCCTCAGCTGTGTAGTGCGCTCATGTCTAAACGCCTGCCATTGCCGCCATCCATCTCAAGCGAGTGAAGACTTGGCGACAACCTCCTTCACTCAAGCGCCATTATCCACGTCTACTGGGCGTTCATTGACAGAACGCAACCATCGCTCACTTCTTCTCAATGCTTCAATCATCTACCCACTTATTCAGAGACTGTTTCATCTTGTCTCCCAGGAGGCGGGATAATTCACCGCCATTGGATTATGCACTGTGAGGACGCTCGTCCTGTGTGTCTGTGCATTGTGTGATTTGTCCTTGCTGAAGTCTTGGATTTGGGGCTACACATCGAGCTGGTATGGTTATCTATTTCATTTGTTCTCACCTTTCTGATTGACTTGTCTCATGATTCCACTGGGTTTGTATTTCTGTTTGGAATTGTTCTATCGTGGGTTGGTGAGTGAAAGCTACACTAGTCCGCAAAAATTAAGGGCCGGCCCATGTTATCAGTAGCTTTACAAATATTTATTTTACACTCAGACAACGACGCTGAAAATGACGCAAGGTGGGCTACGCTGCAACGTTATTTATTGCTGCTAGTGCCCAAACCTGTTACGCAGGCATTGCCGTTGAGCAAAGGTGTTGTCAGCGGAGCCAAAAACGTTGCAAATTCACGAGAATTTTACAAAGTTTTGTCGAGTTTTGCTGAAGAAGCAATGTCGCTGCAGATTCCTGTCATATTGCACGTGCAAGCCATGTCCCTAGTGACCACTGTTCAGCAAAAGTTACAAACCAACGGGTACTTAAGGGCCGCAACCAGGGCTTTGAATAATCATGCCTCCAAGACAGAGACTGTCAACACTTGATCGTGGACGAGCGCTGGGGTGGCTTCAGGATGGAACTCCCGGCCGAGAAGTCGCCAGACGGCTTGGAGTGAGCCACTCTATCACCCAACGCCTGCACGGACGCTTCCAAGCCACTGGAAGTGCTGATGAACGGCCCCGCTCCGGACGCCCACGAGCAACGAGCCGGCGCGAAGACCGTTATCTTCACCTTTTGGCGCTGCGTGACCGAACAATCACTGCCAGGACCCTGAAAGTCACACTGAGGACGGCCGCCAACGTTACCATCTCCCAGGACACCGTAGATCGACGCCTGCACGAGGTGGACCTCCACTCAAGGGTCCCTGCCATCTAAACACCGCTGACACCACAACATTGCCGAGCTCGGATGGCGTTCTGCCGCAACCACCAGCGCTGGAACAGGCAGCAGTGGGGCACAGTCCTGTTTACCGATGAATCTCGGTTTACCGTGTCGAACAGTAATGCTCGGAGGCGCGTGTGGCGACGTGTAGGCGAGCGATTCATCGATGCTTTCGTTCAAGAGCACAACAGTTATGGAGGGGGATCTGTGATGGTGTGGGGAGGCTTTCATCTCCATGGGAGGACTCCTCTGTACCTCATCCGAGGCAACCTGACCGGCATCAGGTACAGAGATGAGATTGTCAGGCCGATCATCGTCCCCACTTTGCGGGCAATAAGACGTGGCTCCTGTCTACAGGACGACAACGCCACCCCTCACCGTGCTGTGGTGGTGAGGGACTTTCTGCAGAGTCAGCAGGTTGTCCGCATGGACTGGCCAGCACGATCCCCAGACCTGGCTCCATTGAAAACTTGTGGGACATTCTGGGTCACCACGTAGTGGACAATCACCCCCATCCCGCAGATGCTGCTCAGCTCTTCCAGTTCCTGCAGCAAGAGTGGCTCACCATCCCACAACGTATGCTGCAGAATATTGTCCCCTCGATGAGGCAACGGGTAATGAATTGTTTGGCAGCAAATGGTGGCCACACCCGTTATTGAACATGGACAAACTGACTGGACTTTCCTTGCAACTTTCAGAAAGTGGGGTGGGGTGCTTCTGACGGATGCCAAGCTAATGAATTTTGACTTGTCAATGAATTTTTGGCATAAATGATTTGCTTAAATGTTGAATTAAATCATTCTTTGAATTGCAGATATTTTTAATACTTTGTTTCCTTTTGAGAGGGAAATTTGTTTATGTGGCTCTTAACTATTGCGGACGAGTGTACGTTGTTTTTCACGCCTATTTACCTTAATTAAAGTTTACCCCTTAATTCCTTTCCCACTCCTTGGTGTTTCAGTTTTGTGTGATGTTTGCATGAAGATAATAATGTATCACGTGGCGTGTGTAATCCCCTAGAGGGAGTTGTTACAAGTTAGGTTCAAATAATTAATTTAACAATTCTGGATCATTTATGTCTAGGGGTAACTCCACATACCTACTCGCACTCTTCCACTCTCTCACTCAAACAGAGATAGAGTAAGTCTGAAATGAGAGATGGGTAACACAAGATCACAAATCAAATGCTTTAATTCCCTTACAATCAAAATTATAGATGAGCGATGGACGCTATAATTAATTACTAATAGTAATTATGCAACAAATAGTAATCTAATTCCCAATCCCAAACAATATGACTAATGATCTTCCAAACCAGTATTGATACTTAACTGCAGAGATGAAACTCCATCCAAACATGGGGGCACGTTAACCGTGCGCGTAGGCCGCGTGCGGCGAGGGGGTTAGGCAAGGGAGGGGGAGAGGGAAAAACAGGTATCCGGTGCACGGGAGGCACTCACACACATACACTCCTCGACAAAACTTCAGGAGAGGGGTTGAACTACCACCCCAGTAAACTTGTCCGGCGAAAGGCAGACTCTCTCGTCGGCGTAGACAGGCGACGACAATTCCTCCTAAGGACGGGGTGACTTGGGTAGTCTTCAAGTGCTGACAGTTGTACGCCCAGGGGAAACGTGGATAGGCGGCGTAGATGGGCTGGGGAAGCGAGGTCGCACAGCAGGCGATGGGAGTTTCTTGCTCTCGCTGTCTTTGCAAACACGCTTGGGATGAGCGTGGACTCAGAACAGGCGGCACGTGTTTCACCCTTTCATCTAGTGACGAGGGCTGGTCAGAATTTCGGCAGGTCCAGGGTCGACAAACTTTGAACATGGGGACGGCAGAGTCCAGATGTGAAGTAGTCTAGGTACTTCAGTCGTGGGAGGTCCAACTTTCATCTTGATATGGCGGATGCCATGTGAAAAATTCTTGAACAGGGCGCTATACCTACACGCAGGTCTGTTCCATAAAAATAATAGTACAAGCGCCCAGAATAATGTTGCACAGGCATTTTATATGTGCACCAAAACCCACAGTCTTTCTCGTCCAATCGCAACACCGATGAGAGACCTCGAGTCACGATCTCACGCAATCAGCCAATCACCATTCAGTCATATATATATACTACCTTGGGTCACATGTCTTTTGTAGTCATATCTGATTGCTCCTCCAAGCAAACCACTTCATTAGACAATTCTCCAGAGGTTCCATGTCGATTGATTACTGTTGAATCATCAACCAAGATATGATTAAATTAAGATGAAATGCTTTCCTAAGTAACTCTCACATCAGGCAAGAGTCAGGATTCATTATTTTCTCTCCTCTCACAAGTCCTCATTATATAGGGCACAGTTTCCTACACCTACACCGGTTTGGCAGATCTCTCTACACTACAATACGGTTTGGCAGATTTTACTAAACCCACCCCACTGATTAATCAAACAACAACACAGTGAGGAAGGGTGCTTTTGTCACAGGAGTAAATTGATTTGCAGAAATCACGAGCCGGAAGTGCGGATACCTATTCAAGCGCTTCAGCATGCGCCGCCCTAACACCTTGTACTGGCTGTTGTCCATGAAGCCGGAAGTGATCCATCTGTATTAGCTAATCTGCCCACGTGACAAACTGTATGAAAGCTCAGGACGAGGCACGTCAATGGAGGTGCCAACTTTGCCTTTGTCCCTCCTCGTCCTCACAAAGGACGACAAACTGCGCAGATGCGCGTGCACTACGTGCTCGGACTGCAGCCAGTGCGAGGTGCCACAGTGTGAAGTTCTCTTGTGCCCTTATCACCGCATGTCCTGGATGACACTTGGACAGAGCCAGATGGACGCCGGGAGATTAGGTCCACTGTAGACAGTTTTCGTCATCTGAGTTTCCGAGTCCGTTTTAATATTTATTTTAATTCAGTACTTTATTTTGAAGGATCGAATGCACTTTCAAGAATATCAATAACTTTTTCGGTCATTTTTAAACTTAATCTCTCTGTCTCTCTCTCTCTCTGTCTCTCTCTCTCTGTCTCTCTCTCTGTCCGTCCGTCCGTCTGTCTGTCTGTCTATCTGTGTGCGTGTATGTGTGTGTGTGTTTGTGTGTCTGTCTGTCTGTCTGTCTATGTATCTGTCTGTTTGTCCGTCCA
>JAWQFJ010002702.1:27582-32582 GCA_034096865.1 Theodoxus fluviatilis | reverse complement strand
TAGTGGATATAGTGTCAGCAACAGGTTGGTCACGTGATAGCCTTAATTCTTCCATAACATGCATACCACCGTTCTGAACACAGAGTCTCAGCCACGCTGAATGGCATATCACATCGTGACTGTATTCCTCCGCTTGTTGTGATACACTCGATACTGGCAGCCATCTTTTCGTCA
This sequence comes from Theodoxus fluviatilis, assembly GCA_034096865.1. Lineage (NCBI taxonomy): Eukaryota > Metazoa > Mollusca > Gastropoda > Cycloneritida > Neritidae > Theodoxus > Theodoxus fluviatilis. The sequence goes on along the minus strand of JAWQFJ010002702.1, from coordinate 32,408 downwards.
ATTCATTTTCTAAACATCGATTTCCCATGAATGTAAAACTTGTATGCGGTAAAATTCGAATCACAAGAGTGTAATATTGTGAACTCTACTAATTATAAGGACTTTGAATACAACAGCAATATTTATACTTCATTGAGCGAGTAATGCAACCAATCCCGTCTGCACAATCATTTGGACCGATACACACAGAAGCCCTCTGAGTGCTTTTGCTGATGAGGAATCATTAATTTAATGTATGCTTAGAAGGATTAAACTTAGAAAAACTGCTTCTGAGCTATCCGATAATATCGAACTTCGGAATCGGACGGATTCCTACAGAAGAAACTTCCATTCGATTAACGTTCAACACAGACGGAATGTAGGTTAAATCACTTACTGACTCCATCAGTCGATACACGAATGATCGAAGTGTGGAGCTCGTCAAACAGTGTGAAGGCAGTTAGACCACAGGTTCCGGCCAGAAAGCAATTACTTGCGAGAGTATAACCATAGATTCACGAAACCAGCCCGGAGCCATAGGAATCCTTTTCGCTGCATTTATAATAGGTCCAAAGATTGCGTGTATTACTATATACACAATCGCATGTGCTCAAGGCAGTTTGCAACCTTTTAGACGACGTTCGCGCTAAAAGTAGTTCTCAAATGATTTGTTGAAAATCTCATAGATTAGTTTTATTAGAACACCAAATTTGTGTTTATCTATAGGGATAAATAATTGGAATGAAATAGATTCGCCTCTTTTTACTCTCAATGGTCTTCTGATCATGTTGAATTTTGATTGGTAAAATCATTGGAATGTGGAGCCGAAGTCACGTGACCAACCTGTGTCAGAGATACTATATCTCTGTGTTCAGAATGAGAGAGAGGGAGAGAGAGAGAGAGAGAGAAAGAGATTGTACCATCCTACATATTCATGAGACTCTGCAGTATAAGCTGTTTCTCCCTTTAAGCTTGTCTCGCTGTCAAACACGTTCGCTGCTAGAGTTTGCCATGCTTGCTCATGTGTTTTGCCGTGTGTGCGTGCATGCGTGTGTGTGTGCGGGTATGTGTGCATGTGTGTGTGTGTCTGTGCGCGTGTGTGTGTGTTTGTGTGTGTGAGTTTGTGTGTGAGTGTGTGTGTTTGTGTGTGTGTGTGTGTGTGTGTGTGTGTGTGTGTGTGTTTGTGTTTGTGTTGGTGTGTGTGTGAATGTGTGTGTGTGTGTGTGTGTGTGTGTGTGTGACGAGATTCCCACCCACCCACCCACCCACCCCCATTGTATCTACTAACCTGTGGTATGCAAATTAGTGTGGCTGCCAACCATTCCTAAAATAGTAACGTTAGAGTTGTGTCGTTAGGGCTTGCCAATCAGGGTTTTGCACTGTGATGTTTAAGGTTGAGTTCAGAATTGGCCTACAGTGTCCATCTACAGGATACCTGATAGGCGAGTGACTAAAACTATCGTAACCTGCGTTATGTTGCTGAGGACTGTTTTGGTGATTGATGACCTTGCGTGACCTAAGGAGGTTGCTGTGTCGTGGCACGCCATCCATGTATCCAATCATGGCCAGGTTGGTGAACAGGTGATGGAGGAATTTTTATGATTGGCCACATTGTTACACGTGATTGGAGAATTATCGCAGTTGTATAAAAGCCCCGCCCCGCCCTCTGCCCGGCGCGCGATTCATCCATCCCACAAGTAAGGCTGAAATGGTCGTTGTCACATACATTCGGGGACAGAGTACTCGGAGTACTCGGTCTTTGAAATCTCGTCCTTACAGTCACGTGACATACCCGCTGCGGCCGATCGGCGATTAGAGTAAAAGTGTCCGAGAGAAACCCATTCTCCCCTACCAGCACTGTAACATGCGTGTCCTTTATGCGTCCTTTACGGACCATGCATGCCTCCCTGTAGGCCGGCACTGTATTTAAATAGTTTAACAAATCTTGTCCCATTCGAACGTCGACCGCCATTTTGATAGGTAAACTGCCGGTTGTTGGCAGTCTTGTTCTCTTTCAAATGCCGAGATTTCAAAGACCGAGTACTCTGTCCCCGGTACTCCGAGTACTCTGTCCCCGAATGTATGTGAAAACGACCATTTCAGCACAAGTAAGGTACCACGTGTTAAGGCGCCCGCTCTCTGCTGCCCGGCGCGCGCGATACGACCTTCCCACGAATAACGCCTCCACGTGCGATACAGCGCCATCTCTCTCTCTCTCTCTCTCTCTCTCTCTCTCTCTCTCTCTCTCTCTCTCTCTCTCTCTCTCTCTCTCTCTCTCTCTCTCTCTCTCTCTCTCTCTCTCTCTCTCTCTCTCTCTCTCTCTCTCTCTCTCTCTCTCTCTCTCTCTCTCTCTCCAACTGGGGCGCACGATTCGATTTCCACACGAGTAAGCCACCACGTGAACTGCACCAGCTTCGCCTTCGAACGCCAGCGCACGAATTCCGCCATACCAGAGAGAACCGACATGTGCCCCGTCTGCCCGTCTCTTTCTCCCCCCTGAAGTGTAAGACGTCCCTCTACTACACGGCGCGCGATACGACCTCCACGAGCAAGCTACCACGTGCACTGCGCCCGTGTGCCCGTCTCTCTCCCTCCTGAAGCGAGCTTTCCTTCCACCTCCACTCGACAGCGTAACCACGTGAGTGCAGAGCTAAGGAGCACGACTCCACGTGGCAGCCAGGCAACAAGACAGCAAGGAACAAGTTTCGTCGTTTTGAGCTCCTGTTTTTCCTGTGCTGCTACCCCCTCCCCTCTCTCCCTCGTCTACATTCACTTGTGCCGCTGCAACTATTGTCCCGAAGGAAGGAATTCCTTCGTGAAAGCGGACTACTGTGAAACTGAGTTGACCACTCCGTTTTTTTCTTCAGAAACCACGTGTTTCGTCGGACAGCCTACGAAGTCAGATAAGTACTTTTTTAAATGGTTGGCAAGCCCTAGCTATTATCTCTACATTACTAATCTTTAATTATCCATTTCTGAATTATTATCCAAACAAATTAAAGTGATTTAATTTTGACCTGTGTCCTCATTGTTCATTCCGTCTTGTTCCATCGTTTTGATAGAATGACTGTGAGATAGTGTTGCCAGTTCAGCTGTGTGTGTGTTTTTCTCCTAGACGTATTATGTAAAGAAAACGAGCTAGCTGACTGCGTAACAGTGTGTGTGTGTGTGTGTGTGTGTGTGTGTGTGTGTGTGTGTGTGTGTGTGTGTGTGTGTGTGTATGTGTACGCATGTGTGCATGTGTGTCTGTGCATGTATGTGCCTGCGTGTGTGTTTGTGCGTGTCTGTGCGTGTGTGCGTGCGTGCGTGTGTGTGATTGCGTGTGTGTGTGCGTGTGTGTACGTGTGTGTGTGTGAGTTTGTGTGTATAGTTGTGTGTGTATGAGTGTGTGTTTGTGTTTCTGTGTGTGTGTGTATGTGTGTGTATGTGTGTGTGTGTATGTGTGTGTGTGTATGTGTGTATGTGTGTGTGTGTGTGCGTGTGTGTGTATGTGTGTGCGTGTGTGTTTGTGTGTTTGTCTTTCTCTCTGTGTGTGTGTGTGTGTGTGTGTGTGTGCGTGCGTGCGTGTGTGTGTGTGTGTGTGTGTGTGTGTGTGTGTGTTTAAGTTTGTGTGTTCATATGTGTGTATAGTTGTGTGTGTATGAGTGTGTGTATGTGTGTGTGTGTGTGTGTGTGTGTGTGTGTTTGTGTGTTTGTCCCGTGTGACTTCACGTTCGCTTCATCGCGTCCGTCCCTGTACTCAGGCATGCTTTTCCAAATGTAATCTGACTACAAGAACTACAGTCTATGATATAATCTCTACAGGTCTTTGTTTGGGGACAGAGTGAATTACTAATTACCAGTATGTTCTTTTGCGACAGGCCTCATTCACAAAGTTCTGTTAATATAGGGGTTCTCCGAGCTTGCGCCGGGAAGTCGGTCTACACAATCCGGTTGTCGTTTTCAGTAAGCTTTATTCACACAGTGGTCGATACACAGCGGTGACAATCAGTATTCAGCATTATCATAAGAACTTCACTCTCGGGACTGGATCCTCGGAGGACACGCTCGCTGTTATCTGGTCTCTTACACGTGTCTTCTGTCTCCGTCGTGTGCTCTCCCAGACCGCTGCATCTCACGTGTGTACTCTGGTGTAGGCCCTACACCTCACTCTCAGAACACACTCCCGTGGAGGACTGATTACTCCTTTTGGATAAGTTTTCACACTCAAAAATCTTCTTGAGCTCATTTTTTCTGTCTTGTGCTCTCCCTCACACACCCGTGCACACGCCTAATATACCTTTTAGATGCCTTCTAGAATCATCGCGCACTAACGACATCCGGCAAGACCGCCTCCAACCTGTGAGAACGAAGTCACGTGACGTATCAAAAGTGCGGCTGCGCCCTGCCTACGTCACTAAATCGGGCAACGACCTTGTGGAGAGGTGTGGCGTTTAATCTCGAGGACACTTCGATGTTCTAGTATATTCCAGCACCTTCATAACAGTTCCAAGTGTGTGTTCGTTGTATAGTTGTACGCTACCTACACTACATTTCCCCACCACGCAGACAGGGAACAGCTTAGCGCTCTGCCTCCCTTCCTCACTGGAGTCCTCAAGCTGATGTCCACCAGTCCTTGGGGCACAAAGCCTTTGCAGCAGCTGGTCCGCTCCTGTGAGTCTTGTTACCGGAATCGCTTCGTGCGTGCGCGCATCTTGAAGGAATTGAGGAGTCGTGTGAAGGTCGCCTTTGTCAAACAAAATCATTGGAACAGCCTGACCCTAGTTACCTTCCGTGTGCTGTGAGCAATTCCTCAGCACAAGAGACTGCTCTTTGGAAGAAGTGACGACGACGACGACGAATACCAC
>JAWQFJ010002702.1:12582-22582 GCA_034096865.1 Theodoxus fluviatilis | reverse complement strand
GACTGTTAAATAATTTCATATATGTTCTGTTGCGTTTGGTTTTACCACCACGATGGCATCAAGTGTGTCCGCCAAAGTGGTCAACTGTTATCAGTTTGACAAGACTTTAATTGCAGAATTTGTAATCCAAAAGACTAGTCAGATTGAAGTTTTTTCTTTCAGGGCATGTGCATTGAGATAATTAATTTGGTTGTCCATTGTACAGATTTTGCTGGTGCACAATGACGACATCTTTCACCTCGCCTGTCTCACTTTACTATTGAAGCAAGAATTTTGCTTTCCTGTACTTATTTTATTTCAAGAGAACGTGTTTTAATGCAAAATGAAGCACTGCAGTGAGCACTTCTACTTCTAATCATTTTGAAGTTATGGATGAAACCTATGTTTCCATAGTCTGTTTGATTTTCTTTCTGTGTTATGCTCACCTGCACCACTCAGTATTACCTTTTCTTCTCTGTGAAATATGGTCCTGTTGAGAGCAAATGTATGCCTTTGGATCTCAAGAGCTTGCAAAATCTTGTCATGTATTTCTTGTTCTCAGCATCTGTATGAATTAATTTTTGTTCTTTGAGTGAAAAGTCACAACTGTCGGTCTCATACTGTCTTTTTCAAACCATTGCTTAACTTGATGTAGATGGTCAAGAGTACGCAGGTGCTGAGTACGCCAATTTCACTACCCTACCTCAAAACAGAAATGTTTAGCGGGTGAACGGCAGGGGCGGATAAGTTCTTCTTTTCTTTTTTTGTGTGTGTGTGGGGGGGATGTTTCCAAACTTTTTTAAAGGCTGGGGGGGTGGGGAGGGTGTTAAAGCGCTCAACCAAAACGTGATAGCGGGTGTGTGTGTGTTTTAGTGCTCAACCTAAACGTAAAAGCGGAGGGGGGGGGGGGGGGTTTACGTGCTCAACCGAAAAGTGAAAGGGGGAGGAGAGTTTTGACTGCAAAATGTTCCACTCTGGCGCATTCTGATGGTGTTCATTACCAGTTTCAGGCAGCATATTTTGTTACCCCCCAAAAAACTTTTTTTTTAAATTTTTATTAATTTTTTTTCTCTGTTAGGGGTGGGGTGTGTGTTTCGGAAACCTCGGAACCCACCCACCCACCCACCCACCTCCCCTCGTCCGCTACTGAACGGTTTGAACAGCTTTTGAAATGAAACGCGCCTTTGACTAACTTTGCCAGCATATCCTAGTCCTGAGAAACGCTCCTCACTTTGATTGCCTTTGACTAACTTTGCCAGCATATCCTAGGGTGAGAACGCTCCTCACTTTGATTGCCTTTGACTAACTTTGCCAGCATATCCTAGTCCTCAGAAACCCACCTGTGTTCTACCTCTGTCTATCGTCAAGGCTGTGACGAAACACCATTCAGCGATTCATGGACTCTCACTAATGTCATCCATCGATCTTTTCAGAACGATTTATCAAACAAACCCACAAAAATCTTACATACACAACTCCGCTAAAGCGTTTGGAAATTCTGCGGCTTATCATCAGGACTGCAAAAATAATTTTTCAGAGACAATGCTTTTGCAGCGTTGACTGGCAAGGTCAGATTTTACCCCGTGACATGAATGTCCTTTCATTGTGTCTTCCCCCACTGCGTATAACTGTTGCCATAGCAACGTGCAGGGCAGAGCATCCTGTCTTCGAATCAGGACACCTGTTCTGTGGTCACGTGTCTCTCTCTGTGTGTCTGTCCGTGTGTCTGTCCGTGTGTCTGTCCGTGTGTCTATCTGTCTCTGTGTACCTGTCCTTGTTTCTACCCATGTGCTTGTAAGTGCGTCTGTCCGTTCGTCTGTCTGTCTGTGTCTCTGTGTATGTCCGTGTTTCTACACATAAGCTTGTCTGTATGTCTGTGCGCATGTCCGAGTGTCCGTCCGTGTGTCTGTGCGTATGTCTGTACTAGAGTGCATTTGTGTGTGTCTGTCCGCGTGTATATATGTGTGTCAGTCTATGTGTATGTCCGTGTTTCTACGCGAGTACTTGTCTGTGTGTCAGTGCGCATGTCCGTGTGTCCGTCAGTGTGTCTGTGCGTATGGCCGTGTGTTTGTCCGTGTGTCTATGCGTATGTCTGTACTAGCGTATCTATATGTGTGTCTGTCCTCGTGCCAATATGTGTGCCAGTCTCTCTGTGTACCAGTCTGTGTGTGTGTGTGTGTGTGTGTGTGTGTGTGTGTGTGTGTGTGTGTGTGTGTGTGTGTGTGAGTGTGTCTGCCTGCCTGCCTCTCTCTCTCTCTCTCTCTCTATCTCTCTCTCTCTCTCTCTCTCTCTCTCTCTCTCTCTCTCTCTCTCTCTCTCTTTCTCTCTCTCTCTCTCTCGCATCTTGCTTCGTCTGTTCTCTACGCATCAGTCCATACCACCACAACCTTGACCTTTCGTTCCCCCCCCCCCCCTCTTTAGCCCCCCCCCCCCTCCCCCTCCACACCTCCATGTCTGTCCCCTGTATAATAAAATACCCAAAGCGGATACTGGGGTGACGTCATAGGCCTGACGTAGCGGAGTGGCTGTCTCCTATAAGAGGACGCTGAGAAGCCAAGAGACGTAGAGAAGGAGAAGAAGACCGCCCAGACAACTCGCCTCCTCCACTGACGAAGACAGGTAAGCATTAAAGAACGGTATAAACTATGCTGCAGCATTTTCATCTACGTCATCGCTCCTCCCGTCCCCCCGTCCAAACCTCCCCCATCACGCCTGCTGGCGTGATCTCACAGTAAAGCGCGTACATGTGCGCACACACATGTTGCAACTTATCTCCTTTCGCAAAGTCTTGTTCATGCTGGGGTTATCCTAGCTTGCTCCGGGAAGTAGAAGTTTACAACATGCGGTGGTCGTTTTCGGAAAAACAAATTATTCATGCACTGGTCGATACACAGCAACGAAAATCAGTAATCAGCATTACCATAACAAGTTCACTCTCGAGACTGGATTATCGGAGGACACAATCGCTATTATCCGGGCTCTTACACGTGTCTTCATGCCAATGTCGTGCGTTCTCTCCTCACGGGTTTTATCCATGCTCTCACTGTAGAGGACTCAATCACTTCTTATGGAGGACTTTTCGCACTGGCTTATCTCTTGGGCTCTCGCCTTCCTCCGTCTTGTGCGTTGTCTCCCCGCCGCGCCTTAGATACTTTCTTACAGGCTTCTAGAATCCTTGAGAACAGAGTACATCCTACTCGACTGTTCCGAAGCCTCGCAAATGACGTCACGAGACGTAGCCAAGACAAATTTACCCTGACTACGTTATGTAACTAAGCGACGACCAAGGTGCAGAAAATGACCTAATCAGCTAGATCACCCTAGGATATTCTGGTACATTCCAGATCCTTCAAAATACACATACAGAGTTTGACCTTATCAGCTAGATCGCCCAAGGATATTCTGGTACATTCTAGAACCTTCACAATACACACACAGAGTTTGACATCAGCTAGATAGCCCTAGTATATTCTGACACATTCTAGTACCTTCACAATACACACACAGAGACTGACCTTATCAGCTAGATTGCCCTAGTATATTCTGGCACATTCTAGAACCTTCACAATACACACACAGAGTTTGACCTTATCAGCTAGATCGCCCAAGGATATTCTGGTACATTCTAGAACCTTCACAATACACACACAGAGTTTGACATTAGCTAGATAGCCCTAGTATATTCTGACACATTCTAGTACCTTCACAATACACACACAGAGACTGACCTTATCAGCTAGATTGCCCTAGTATATTCTGGCACATTCTAGAACCTTCACAATACACACACAGAGACTGAACTAATCAGCTAGATCGCCCTATGATATTCTGGTAAATTCTAGAACCTTCACAATACACACACAGAGTTTGACCTTATCAGCTAGATCGCCCAAGGATATTCTGGTACATTCTAGAACCTTCACAATACACACACAGAGACTGACCTTATCAGCTAGATTGCCCTAGTATATTCTGACACATTCTAGTACCTTCACAATACACACACAGAGACTGACCTTATCAGCTAGATCGCCCTAGGATATTCTGGTACATGTGTCAGTAGGAATTACTTTACTTCAACTGCACCAATGCTTTTATCTCCACAGTTTCATATAGTTGGAGACATAACAACTTTCGAATGGCTTAAAATCTTCTTCTATTTGTGCATGCTGCTCTACAGTGCACTACCTACACTACATTTCCCAACCACGCAGACAGGGAACAGCTTAGCGCTCTGCCTCCCTTCCTCACTGGAGTCCTCAAGCTGCTGTCCACCAGTCCTTGGGGCACAAAGCCTTTGCAGCAGCTGGTCGGCTCTTGTGAGTCTCGTTGCCGGAATCGCTTCCTTCCATATGATGTGAGCAATTCCTCTGCCAATGGGACGAAAAGTACGGGTAGTCATATAAGACAGGGGCGGACGAGGGCGGGGGGGGGGGGGGGGGGGGGGGTCCGGGGTTGCGGAACACACACACACACACACACCAACGGATATTTTTTTTTTGAAATAAAATTTATTCAGTAAAAACATCTGCTGCCTGAAATTGAAAATGACCACCATCAGAATGCGCCGGATTGGACCATTTTGCAGTCAAAATCCCCTACCCCCCCCCCCCCGCCCGCTTTCACGTTTTAGTTGAGGTCTGCGCGCCGACTTAGGCCCCCTCCCCACTTGCACGTTTCGGGTGAGCACTTTAAGACCTTCCACCACCCCCCACCCCCACCCCCTCTTAAAAATGTTTGGAAACCCCTCCCCCCCAAAAAATGAACTGATCCGCCCCTGTCAAAAAGGGGCCTGTTCAAGAGGCCTACCGGTACGTACCGGTTGATAACGTTCGTCTCTTGAACGACTTGGTACGGCTACCAGTATCGACCGGTACATACCGCGCCGGAACGCTGTTGCGCCTGTATAACTAAAATGGCTGCCATCGGGGAAAGGAAGAAAGTCGCCATCACAAATATGCGCTGTGGCACGAATTTCGACCTGTGATTATTACCCAGCCTATGCGAGACGTTACAAGAAGTTAGGCTGATATTGTACTTTTTCTTCTTTTTTAAAGAATAACTGCTCTGAAATAATTACCGGGCAAGATGTGAGCAAACATTTCTACGACAGATGGAGAAACAATTTCATGGGAAGCAACTCTTATATCTTACATTTCCCCTTAGTTTGTTGTGTAACCTCCCTTGATGTAAGCATTGACATATTCTTGCTTACACCCCAGTCAGCACTGTCGTTTTGACATACATTTCTATTCGAGCGATGCCGAGCCTTCATGTACAGCTACAGCATAATGTAATTCATCAGCTTCCACAAGGAATGAGCAGTCTGCAGATGCTGGTTTACTCATTTGGTTAAGAAGCGCAATTTGCGACGATGAGAAGGCATCGCGGAAGCCATCTTGGCTACCGTTCGGTCATAACGAGTCATTCAAGAGAGCACATTGGTGGCTCGGCTACCGGTCGGCTACCGGTAGGTCGTCTTGAACGCACGGCAGATCTGTAAGTAAAGCCTTTTACTTTTGCTTGGAGTGAGTTTTGATCCTTTTCCTTGTCGTACTTGTAACTCTTTGTCTTGTCTTTTTCCCCCCAGTTGTTTCGGAGCCATGCTAGGACAGACAACTCTCGTGTTGGCCTTGATCCTCTACATCAATTTCAGTCCTGCCTCGGGTAGGAGTTGTCTCCCTTCTACTATCTGTATGTGTGTGCATGTATGTGTATGTGTGCGTCCGTGTGTGTGTGTGTGTGTGTGTGTGAGTGTGTGTAGTCATATGTATATGTATATATGTGCGTGCTTTCGATCCTGTGTGCGTATGCTTGTTTGCGAGTGTATTCGTGTGTGCACTCGCGCTCGTGCGGATAAGTGTTTATAAACATGCTTACACGAACGTTGCGTGAACACATGTGTATGCGTGCAAGCGTGTGCGTTTTGTATCTTTTGTATTTCCATGTGCACGATTTTGTGTATGCACTTTGTGTAAACGTATGTATGCACGTTTAATTTTGCTCGACCATGTTAACGAATACACTCATGCACTTGCATGCTCACGTATGCGTGTGGTTACACATTCTTATTTCGCCAAATTCACTGAAAGAGAGCCGCCATTTCTGTTGCGATGAATCACGCAAATCAAACGAGTTGTATTTTATCTCTTGAACGACCTCTCAATCCGCGTGTTGGGCCTGTCCGCTCGTCTTGCACAGCAAGGTCTCCCACTGACCACAGTGGTGGTCACTCGCTCTGGACAGCCTGGCTGATTCCGTGTCCTGCACACAGCCTCTGACACCAATGTCCAGGCACTGGAAATCGTGCCTTTGTAAATAACGAAAAACAGGTATGGTATGCCAGTTGTCACAAGGAAATTAATTAGTGACAACTACATAAAAGGGAGCAAGGTTTTCATTGCGCCATTTTGAAGTTCTTCAGTCTGTTTTTCTGCTTCCTCTCTCTCCAGGCGCTAGTGACGTAGGAAGCCCTGTTACGTCACTCCAGGAAGTAACCTCTGCATTCTTGGAGCTGAGACGGGACAACGAGAACTTGAGACGTCTACTGACGGAGGTGCAGGCAGACCTCTTACGTCACTCGATGACGTCATGCAGCACAGACAACGCAAACACGTCCGAATCTCTTCGAAACGCTTCCGGTGGAGGCACCACCTACATCCGCTGGGGCCGGACGTCGTGTCCTCCTGAATCGGAGCTGGTCTACAAAGGTGAGGGCGATCCGTTGACAACTTTTCTGTCTTTCTTGTCTCGGAGTGTTTCTGTTTTTGTTTGGTAAATTGGTTTCACGTGATATGATTTGCACTGCACATACGTGTAATTAGAAAGCACAAACACACACACAAACACACTCACACACATATTCACACACACACACACGCGCGCGCGCGCGCACACACACACACGCACATTTTCACACACACACATATTCACACGCACACACACACACACACACACATACACTGACACAAAAACACACACGCACACGCACACACACACGCACACACACACACACACACACACACATGCACACACACACACACACACACGCACACACACACACACACACACACGCACACACACACACACACACACACACACGCACGCACACACAAACGCACACGCGCGCACACCAATAAAAAAAACTTGTAATAAAAAAAAAACCAATGCCTGTTGTAGTGAACGCAAAACTGTATTTATTCGCCCTTACAGAAATAACACCCACTACCAGCATTATCGACTACTAAACATTAACTGTAAAACCGATGATTTCATCTTCATTCTATTTTTCAGGTTATGTTGGTGGAGGCTTCTATAACAATGAAGGCTCTGCTACAAACCTCGTGTGTCTTCCTGAAGATCCCCAGTACACCTCGTCCGTCCACCCTAGATATACTGCCACCCTGTACGGTGCGGAGTACGAGAGTCAGAACGATATCTGGCAAAACCACGAGCAGGATGCTCCCTGTGCCCTCTGCCGCAGTCCCACCCGTTCAAGCGCCGTCATGATCCCCGCCAGGACCTCCTGCTACCCGGGTTTCCACCGCGAGTATGACGGGTACCTGATGGCGGGCCACCCTACTCACAAAGCAGGAACTGAGTACATATGCGTGGACAAGGATCCAGAGAATGTACCAGGGGGAGGGAGTGATCATAATGGAAACTTATTGTATTTCACCACCGCTCAATGTGGCTCTCTGAAATGCCCACCATACGAGAATGGACGGGTCATCACTTGCATGGTTTGCTCCAAGTAAACGCTGGGCACTCTGTCTACATGTCAATATCTACCACTGATACGGATGAATATGCAAAATACATAAGCAGGCGTTTTACCATAACCATAACATGTTGCCTCGCATAAAGGGAAAGTTCAGCTGAAAGAGCCATAACAGAAAAGTAATACCAGCGCCAGACCTTCACAAAACCCAGTTTTGGCGGTTCCAGTGCAGTAATACACTGGGGATTCCCCTTTCCTCCTTCCTTGTCTGTGTCTTTCTTTTCCTCCTTCCTTGTCTGTGTCTTTCTTTTCCTCCTTCCTTGTATGTGTCTTTCTTTTCCTCCTTCCTTGTCTGTGTCTTTCTTTTCCTCCTTCCTTGTCTGTGTCTTTCTTTTCCTCCTTCCTTGTCTGTCTTTCTTTTCCTCCTTCCTTGTCTGTGTCTTTCTTTTCCTCCTTCCTTGTCTGTGTCTTTCTTTTCCTCCTTCCTTGTCTGTCTTTCTGTTCCTCCTTCCTTGTCTGTGTCTTTCTGTTCCTCCTTCCTTGTCTGTGTCTTTCTGTTCCTCCTTCCTTGTCTGTGTCTTTCTTTTCCTCCGTCCTTATCTGTGTCTTTCTTTTCCTCCTTCCTTGTCTGTGTCTTTCTTTTCCTCCGTCCTTGTCTGTGTCTTTCTTTTCCTCCTTCCTTGTCTGTGTCTTTCTTTTCCTCCTTCCTTGTCTGCGTCTTTCTTTTCCTTCTTCCTTGTCTGCATCTTTCTATTCCTATTTCCTTGTCTGTCTTTCTTTCCTCCTTTCTTGTCTGTGTCTTTCTTTTCCTCCGTCCTTGTCTGTGTCTTTCTTTTCCTCCTTCCTTGTCTGTGTCTTTCTTTTCCTCCTTCCTTGTCTGTCTTTCTTTTCCTCCTTCCTTGTCTGTGTCTTTCTTTTCCTCCTTCCTTGTCCTGTCTTGTCTTCTTCCTCTTCCCTTGTCTGTCTTGCTTTTCCTTCCCTCCTTGTTCTTGTCTTTCTTTCCTCTTCCGCTTGTCTGCTGTCTTGTCTTCCTTCCTCCTTGTTCTGGCTGTCTTCTTCCTGTTCTGTCTTGTCTTCCTTCCCCTCCTTTCTTGTCTTTCTTTTCTTCCTCCTTGTCTCTGTCTTCTCTTCTCCTTCCTTGTTCTGTGTCTGTTTCTTTCCCCTTCCTTGTCTCTGTCTTTCTTTCCTCCCTTCCTTGTTCTGTCTTTCTTTCTCCTCCTCCTTGTTCTGTCTTGTCTTCTTCCTCCTGTTCCGTCTTGTCTTTCTTTCCTCCTTCCTTGTCTGTGTCTTTCTTTCCCCTTGCCTGTCTGTGTCTTCCTTTCCCTTCCCCTTGTCCTGGTCTTGTCTTTTCCCCTTCCTGTCTGTGTGCTTTCTTCTTCCTCCTATCTTGTCTTGTCCTTCCTCCTTCCCCTTGTCTGTGTCTGTCTTCCTTCCTCTTCCCTTGTTCTGTGTCTTGTCTTCCTTCTTCCCCTTCTTCTGTCTGTGTCTTTCCTTTCCTCCTTCCTTGTCTGTGTATTTCTTTCCTCCTTCCTTGTTCTGTCTTGTCTTCTTCCTCCTTGTTCGTCTTGTCTTCTTCCCTTGTCTGTCTGTCTTCTTCCCTTCCTTGTTCTGTCTTGTCTTTTCCTCATTCCTTGTCTGTCCTTCCTTTTCCCCTGTTCCTTGTCTGTGTCTTCTTTCTTCCCCTTGTCTTGTCTGTCTTTTCTTCCTTCCTTGTCTGTGTCTTTTTTTCCCCTTCCCCTTGTCGTGTCTTGTCTTCTTCCTCCCTTGTTCTGTCTTTGTCTTTTCCCCTTCCTTCTTGTCTGTGTCTTTCTTTCCTTCCTTCCTTGTCTGTCTGTTCCTTCCCCGTTCTGTCTTGTCTTCCTTGCCTCCTTCCCCTTGTTCTGGTCCTTTCTTTTCCTCCCCCTGTTCTGTTGTTCTTTCCTTCCCCTTCCCCTTGTCTGTGTCTTGCTTCTCTCCTTCCTTGTCTGTCTTTCTTTTCACCTTTCCTTGTCTGTGTCTTCCTTTCCTCTTCCTTGTTCTGTTTTCTTTTCCCTTCCTTGTCCTGTCTTTCTTTTCTCCTCCTCTTGTCTTGTCTTTCTTTCCCTTCCTTGTCTGTGTCTTCTGTTCCTCCTTCCTGTCTGGTGGTCTTTTCTTTCCTCCTTCTTGTCTGTGCTTTCTTTTCCTCCTTTCTTGTCTGTGTCTTCTCTTCTCCCCTTCCTGTCTGTGTCTTTCTTTTCCTTCTTCTTGGTGCGTCTTTCTTTCCTAAAAGACAACGTCCCCAGACTTGTAATTCCTTTGCCTTCACTGCAGTCCTTGAATAAA
>JAWQFJ010002702.1:0-12572 GCA_034096865.1 Theodoxus fluviatilis | reverse complement strand
CTGCTGTCTGCCTGCCTGACCTGCTGCCTGCCTGCCTGCCTGCCTGCCTGCCTGCCTGCCTGCCTGCTTGCCTGCCTGCCTGCCTGCTTGCCTGCCTACTTTCCTGCTTATCTACATACTTAAGTGCAACTTGTGCATAGCAAGTGATTTTAAAATTGTCAGTTAGTTCTAGACTTGTTCTGCCCACTCATATTCAATCCTGTTGTAGAATAACTTTGTACAACGTATTGATCCGAAGATTAATGTTCGGAATTCTAGAGCAAATGGAATATTCGGTCAAGCATTGTTCACAACAAGTGCTTCACAACTCTGGTACATTTGGCAGAATGTATCATCAGCGATGTATTCAATCCAGTTCAAATCCTTGTACAGAAAGTCATAAAACATGACCAGTTACATCTTTTTCCGGGTAATAAAAGTATGCAGTGCTGCACGTCACTGAAAAACATGACCGAATGAAAACAAAATCTGTTGCGAGTTGAGACATTTTAGCAGCGGATAAAACTCTTCCATACCACATGGTCTTGTGAAGCAAGGCATCACACCCCAATATTCTCGGCACCCTCAACACCCTTCACATTAGCATTAGCATCAAACATTTTGATCCAGCGTTGTTAATGACTGTTTACCCTTACTACCTCTGTCAACTTCAACAGCTGTTAACTCAAAATGACTGATTCTCAGATAGCTGACTACAATCTGTTGCTTCATTTTGGATTGTCCGATTCCCATCAACCTTGCACACCAGTTTAAAGTTTTCTTCTTTTTCATTTTCTGAAAAGTAATTTTACGTGATACTAATAATTCAACATTTTGAAATCCAACATTAAGTATATGTTGCTGCATCAGGTCACATATTTGTTAACTGCGCACTCAGACCATCTCGACTGAAAGCTGGACAACCTGACTGCTGAAACCGAGAGAGATCCGGGTTTTCGACGCCCATGCAGCTGTGGAGGTGTCCCAGGTGTCAACAGGGAGAGGGTTTTGCACCTGGAAATATAAATTTCTAGTTAATCGATCCTTCCAAAGTGTCCCAACTGGACTCGGTCACTGCAGGGATGAAATAAGAAAGAGGGGAGTTGAGAGCATGGGGTGGATGGGTTTCTCAGCACCGGAATACACTGCCTCCTCCTCCTCCTCCTCCTCCTCCTCCTCCTCCTCCTCCTCCTCCTCCTCCTCCTCCTCCTCCTCCTCCTCCTCCTCCTCCTCCTCCTCCTCCTCCTCCCCCTCCCCCTCCCCTTCTCCTCCTCATTCCCCTCCTCCTCCCCTCCTCCTCCTCCTCCTCCTCCTCCTCCTCCTCCTCCTCCCCCTCCCTCTCCTCCTCCTCCTCCTCCTCCTCCTCCTCCTCCTCTCATCCTCTCCTCCTCCTCTCCTCCTCCTCCTCCTCCTCCTCCTCCTCCTCCTCCTCCTCCTCCTCCATCTCTTTTTATTTTTCTTACGTTTGCTGCTGCTGCTCCTCCTCCTTCTTCTTGTCGTCGTCAACAACAATTATCACAACCTACCCATCTGCCTGCCTGCCTGTCTGCCTGCTTGCCTGCATGTCTGCATGCCTACCAGCCTGCCTGCATTCCTGCTTGCCTGTTGTCTACTGCCTGTCTGCCTACCTGTTTTTCTACCTGCCTGCTTGGTTGCCTGCCTGCCTGGTGTTTGTCTACCTGCCTGCCTGCTGCCTGCCTGCCTGCCTGCCTGCCTGCCTGCCTGCCTGTTTGTCTACCTGCCTGCTTGCATGTCTTCCTGCCTGCGTGCCTGCTTGCATGTCTGTCTACCTGCGTGCCTGCCTGCTTGCCTGCCTGTCTGCCTACCTGCTTGCCTGCCTGCTTGCCCACCTGCCTGCCTGCCTGCTTGCATATCTTCCTGCATGCCTGCCTACCTGATTGACTGCTTGCCAGTGTGCCTACCTGCCTGCCTTCTTGCCTGCTTGCTTGCCTGCCTCCCTGCCTGCCTGCCTGCCTGCCTGCTCGCCTGCCTGCCTGCTTGCCTGCCTGCTTGCCTGCTTGCCTGCTTGCCTGCTTGCCTGCCTGCTTGCCTACCTGCTTGCCTGCCTACTTTCCTGCTTATCTACCTACTGACGTGCAACTTGTGCATAGCAAGTGATTTTAACATTTTCAGTTATTTCTAGACTTGTTCTGCCCACTCATATTCAATCCTGTTGTAGAATAACTTTGTATAACGTATTTGATCCGAAGATTAATGTTCGGAATTCTAGTGCAAATGGAATGCTCGCTCAAGCATTCTTCAACAAGTGCTTCACAATCTGTACATTTGGCAGAGTGTTTATGCCACAACACAGATTTAGACCGCTCCCATCTTCACACCTCAGAAACATCTGTACAAAAACGCCGCCTTGATTCAGTCCAAAGTAATCCAGCCATCCCATTGACCAACACCAACAGGTATCATCAGCGGTGTATTCAATCCAGTTCAAACCCTTGTACAGAAAGTCTACAAACATGACCAGTTACATCTTTTCCGGGTAATAAAAGTATGCAGTGCTGCACGTCACTGAAAAACATGACCAAATGAAAACAAAATCTGTGGCGAGTTGAGACATTTTAGCAGCGGATAAAACTCCTTCCATACCACAGAGTCTTGTGAAGCAAGGCATCACACCCCAATATTCTCGGCACCCTGAACACCCTTCCATCAGCATTAGTATCAAACATTTTGATCCGCGTTGTTAAGGACTGTTTACCCTTACTACCTCTGTCAACTTCAACAGCTGTTAACTCAAAATGACTGATTCCCCGAAGCTGACTACAATCTGTTACATCATTTTTAAATGTCTGATTCCCACGAATCTTGCACCAGATTAACGTTTTCTTCCTTTTTCATTTTTCTAAAAAATATTTTTACGTGATACTAATATATCAACATTTTGAAATCCGACATTAAGTATCTGTTGCTGCATCAGGTCACATTTTTGTTAACTGCGCACTCAGACCATCTCGACAGAAAGCTGGACAACCTGACTGCTGAAGCCCAGAGAGATCCGGGTTTTCGACGCCCGTGCAGCTGTGGAGGTGTCCCAGGTGTCAACAGGGAGAGAGTTTTGCACCTGGGAATATAACTTTCTAGTTACGCGATCCTTCCCAAGTTTCCCATGACTGGCCTCGGTCACTGCAGGGATGAAGTAGGCCAGTGGGGTGCTCAGAGCATGAAGTGGGTAGGACACTCAGCACTGGAATAAACTGGCTAAGTTTTTCCACAGGCAAGCCATATGAGACACGTTTCGTTTTAAACATTTTTCAAACCATTCGCCCGCTAGCTCGAGGGGCGAGTAAAAAAAAGAAATAACAGAAAGAAAAGTAAGTACCTCGATGCTGTTTGTTACTGTATCACTGGAAAAACTCCGCAGACAGGCACCAGATTTAATGAATATTAATTAGGACGGAATGGGCGGGACAAACATTTCCTCTATAAAACAGCCTTGACTTACCACGTGACTGATGTGTGACAGTTGGAAAAAACATCGAAGTGCTTGATTTTATCTTATACTTTTAAAATCATTTACTTGCCCGTAGGGTGAGCGGTTCTGGAAATTTAAGTACCCGAGGAAATGTTTAGCGGGTGAATGGTTTGGACAGCTTTTGAAACGAAACGCTCCTCAGTTTGATTGACTTTGACTAAATTTGCCAGCGTGACCTAGTCCTGAGAAACCCACCTGTGTTCTACTCTATCGTGAAGGCTGTGACAAAACACCATTCAGCGATTCATGGACTCTCACGGATGTCATCCATCGATCTTTTCAGAACGATTTATCAAACAAACCCACAAACATCTTACATACACAACTCCGCTAAAGCGTTTGGAAATTCTGCGGCTTATCATCAGGACTGCAAAATAATTTTTTCAGAGACAATGCTTTTGCAGTGTTGACTGGAAAGGTCAGATTTTACCTCGTGACATGAATGTCCTTTCATTGTGTTTTCCCCCACTGCGTATAACTGTTGCCATAGCAACGTGCAGGGCAGAGTATCCTGTCTTCGAATCAGGACACCTGTTCGTGGTCACGTGTATCTCTCTGTGTGCCTGTCCGTGTGTCTGTCTGTGTGTCTGTCTGTCTGTCTCTGTGTGTCTGTCCGTGTTTCTACCCGTGTGCTTGTCTGTGTGTCTGTCCGAGTTTCTACCCATGTGCTTGTCAGTGCGTCTGTACGTGCGTCTGTCCGTGCGTCTGTCTGTCTGTCTCTCTGTGTCTGTCCGTGTTTCTACACATGTGCTTGTCTGTATGTCTGAGCGCATGTCCGTGTGTCCGTCCGTGTGTCTGTGCGTATGTCTGTACTAGAGTGCATTTGTGTGTGTCTGTCCGCGTGTATATATGTGTGTCAGTCTGTGTGTCTGTCCGTGTTTCTACCTGAGTGCTTGTCTGTGTGTCTGTGCGCATGTCCGTGTGTCCGTCAGTGTGTCTGTGCGTAAGGCCGTGTGTTTGTCCGTGTGTCTGTGCGTATGTCTGTACTAGCGTGCATCTGTGTGTGTGTGTCCGCGTGTCAATATATGTGCCAGTCTCTCTTTGTGCCAGTCTGTGTGTGTGTGTGTGTGTGTGTGTGTGTGTGTGTGTGTGTGTGTGTGTGTCTGTGTGTGTGTGTGTGTGTGTGTGTGTGTGTGTGTGTGTATGTGTGTCTGCCTGCCTGCCTGCCTGCCTGCCTCTCTCTCTCTCTCTCTCTCTCTCTCTCTCTCTCTCTCTCTCTCTCTCTCTCTCTCTCTCTCTCTCGCAGCGTCTTGCTTCGTCTGTTCTCTACGCACCTGTTCATACCACCAGAACCTTGACCTTTCGTTCCCCCCTCCCCTTTACCCCCCTCCCCCCCCCCCCCTCCCCCTCCACACCTCCACGTCTGTCACCATTCTGAACACAGAGATACTATCTCTGACACAGGTTGGTCACGTGACTTCGAATCCACATTCCAATGATTCTACCAATCAAAATTCAACATGATCAGAAGACCATTGAGAGTAAAAAGAGGCGATTCTATTTCACTCCAATTATTTATCCCGATAGATAAACACAAATTTGGTGTTCTAATAAAACTAATCTATGAGATTTTCAGGAAATCATTTGAGAACTACTTTTAGCGCGAACGTGTCTATAAGGTTGCAAGCTGCCTTGAGCACGTGCGATTGTGTATATACAGTAGTCGCCGCTTATTAAAAACACATTGGGACCGAACAAAAGTGTTTTTAATAAGCGGCGTTTATATTAACCGGCACTTCCCGCTTCACCAAGCCGTTGCGTTTCTTCCACCTGTTAAACCACCCATTTGTAGCTTTGAATTCGGAGCGACCAAGCTGGGAAGCAATCTGTTCCGCCTTCTGACACAGGATTGGGCCGTTTACAGGTGTGTTGCGTGCTTGGATAGAGTCGAACCACCGCTTTAAGCCATCTTCTGTCTCTTTATCCTTCCCGCAGCGCCGACGCTTCCTTTGGCCTTGACTGGAGCCCTCTGCGATATCAGCCCTAAGTTCATCTTCTTTTTTCAGTGTCTGGCACAGAAATGATGCCGACACACCCAAAATGTCAGCACCCTCCCTCAAACTTTTAGAATTTAGCTCTCGGTAGCGATCAAGCAAGTCCACTTTGTCTTTGGGTGTCATTTCTGTTCTTTTTCTTTTCTTTGGAGCTGAAGTTTAAGCCATTTTCTGATTCACTGCTTATCCAGCGAGACTAGACAGTGTTGAATTGACATCTGACGGTTTGCTGACAAGGTACGTGTAATCACTGTTCACACAAACGCTGAAGCGTCTTTAGTTGTCATCTAACGGTTTGCTGACAAGAATTCACAACCAGAGATCGACTCTGACCCTCCGAACTCGCTCAATGAAGTATAAATATTGCTGTTGTATTCAAAGTCCTTATAATTAGTAGAGTTCACAATATTACACTCTTGTGATTCGAATTTTACCGCATACAAGTTTTACATTCATGGGAAATCGATGTTTAGAAAATGAACTGACGGAAAAATGGCTGCCAGTATGGAGTGTATCACAACAAGCGGAGGAATACACTCACGATGTGATATGGCATTCAGCGTGGCTGTTCAGAACGGTGGTATGCATGTTATGGAAGAATTTAGGCTATCACGTGACCAACCTGTTGCTGAGACTATATTCACTAGTCTCAGCCACGCTGAATGGTCTGTCACCTGTATAACACCCAAAGCGGATACTGGGGTGACGTCATAGGCCTGACGTAGCGGAGTGGCTGTCTCCTATAAGAGGACGCTGAGAAGCCAAGAGACGTAGAGAAGGAGAAGACCGCCCAGACAACTCCCCTCCTCTACTGACGAAGACAGGTAAGCATTAAAGAACGGTATAAACTATGTTGCAGCATTATCATCTACGTCATCGCTTCTCCCCCCCCCCCCCCCCCAACCTCCCCCCTCACGCCTGCTGGCGTGATCTCACAGTAAAGAGCGTACATGTACGCACACACATGTTGCAACTTGTCTCTTTTCCCAAAGTCTTGTTCGTGCTGGGGTTATCCTAGTTTGCTCCGGGAAGTCGAAGTTTATTACATCCGGTGGTCGTTTCGGGGAAAAAATTATTTCCTGCATTGGTCGATACACGGCAACGAAAATCAGTAATCAGCATTACCATAACAAGTTCACTCTCGAGACAGGATTATCGGAGGACACAATCGCTATTATCCGGGCTCTTACACGTGTCTTCATGCCAATGTCGTGCGTTCTCTCCGCACTTTTTTGTCCATGCTCTCACTGTAGAGGACTCAATCACTTCTTATGGAGGACTTTTCGCACTGGCTTATCTCTTGGGCTCTCGCCTTCCTCCGTCTCGTGCGTTCTCTCCCCGCCGCGCCTTAGAACCTTTCTTACAGGCTTCTAGAATATTGAGAACCGAGTACATCCTACTCGACTGTTCCAAAGCCTCGCAAATGACGTCATGAGACACAGTCAAGAAAAATTTACCCTGACTACGTTATGTAACTAAGCGACGACCAGGGTGCAGAGACTGACCTAATCAGCTAGATCGCCCTAGGATATTCTGGCACATTCTAGAACCTTCACAATACACACACAGAGACTGACCTAATCAGCTAGATCGCCCTAGGATATTCTGGTACATTCTAGAACCTTCACAATACACACACAGAGACTGACCTAATCAGCTAGATCGCCCTAGGATATTCTGGTACATTCTAGGTCCTTCACAATACACACACATAGACTGACCTAATCAGCTAGATCGCCCTAGGATATTCTGGTACATTCTAGAACCTTCACAATACACACACAGAGACTGACCTAATCAGCTGGATCGCCCTAGGATATTCTGGTACATTCTAGATCCTTCACAATACACACACAGAGACTGACCTAATCAGCTAGATCGCCCTAGGATATTCTGGCACATTCTAGAACCTTTACAATACACATGTGTCAGTCGGAATTACTTTACTTCAACTGCACCAATGCTTTTATCTCCACACTTTCATATAGTTGGAGACAGAACAACTTTCGAATGGCCTCTTAAAATCTTCTTCTATTTGTGTATGCTGCTCTACAGTGCACTACCTACACTACATTTCCCCACCACGCAGACAGGGAACAGCTTAGCGCTCTGCCTCCCTTCCTCACTGGAGTCCTCAAGCTGCTGTCCACCAGTCCTTGGGGCACAAAGCCTTTGCAGCAGCTGGTCCGCTCCTGTGAGTCTCGTCACCGGAATCGCTTCCTGCATGCGCGCATCTTGAAGGAATTAGGAGTCGTATGAAGATCACCTTTGTCAAACAAAATCGTTTGGAACAACCTGACCCTAGTTACCTTCCGTGTGCTGTGAGTGATTCCTCAGCACCAGAGACTGCTCGTTGGAAGAAGTGACGACGACAACGATGACGACGACGACGACGGATACAACGACGATATCTATGATGATGAAATGACAATACAGCTTGCCAATGCGCCGAAATCGACGGGTAATCATATGAAAACAAAGTGAAGCCTTTTACTTTTGCTTGGAGTGAGTTTTGATCCTTTTCCTTGTCGTACTTGTAACACTTTGTCTTGTCTTTTTTCCCCCCAGTTGTTACGGAGCCATGCAAGGACAGACAACTCTCGTGTTGGCCTTGTTCCTCTACATCAACCTCAGTCCGGCCTCGGGTAAGAGTTGTCTCCCTTGTACTATCTCTGTCTCTGTGTGTGTGTGTGTGTGTGTGTGTGTGTGTGTGTGTGTGTGTGTGTGTGTGTGTGTGTGTGTGTGTGTGTAGTCTTATGTATATGTATATATATATATGCGTGCTTTCGATCCTGTGAGCGTATACTTGTTTGCGAATGTATTCGTGTCTGCACTCGTGCTCGTGCGGGTAAGTGTTTATAAACATGCTTAAACGTCTGCGTGAACACATGTATGCGTGCATGCGTGTGCTTTCCTTAGCTTTGTGTTTCCTTGCGCACGATTTTGTGTATGCACTTTGTGTAAACGTGTGCATGCACGCGTATCTTTGCGCGAGCAGGTTCACGTGTACACTCATGGACTCGCATGCTCATGTACGCATGTAATTAAACATTCTTATTTCGTTAAATTCACCGAAAGAGAGCCGCCATTTTTGATGCGATGGATCACGCAAATCAAACGAGTTGTATTTACTCTCTTGAACGACCTCTCAATCCGCGTGTTGGGCCTGTCCGCTCGTCTTGCACAGCAAGGTCTCCCACTGACCACAGTGGTGGTCACTCGCTCCGGACAGCCTGGCTGATTCCGTGTAATGCACACAGCCTCTGACACGAATGTAGAGGCACTGGAAAACGTGCCTTTGTAAATAAGGAAAAAATGTCTGGTATGCCAGTGGTCACAAAGAAGTTAGTGACAACTACAGAAAAGGGAGCAAGGTTTTAATTGCGCCAGTTTGAAGTTCTTCAGTCTGTTTTTCTGCTTCCTCTCTCTCCAGGCACTAGTGACGTAGAAAGCCCTGCTACGTCACTCCTGGCGGTGAAGCGAGACAACAATGGTCTCAAGAAAGAGCTCGCCGACTTGAGACGTCTGCTGACGGAGATACGGGCGGCCCAGATACGTCATACCATGACGTCGTGCAGCAGAGACAACGCCGCCACGTCCGAATCTCTTCGAAACGCTTCCGGTGGAGGCGCCACCTACATCCGCTGGGGCCGGACGTCGTGTCCTCCTGAATCGGAGCTGGTCTACAAAGGTGAGGGCGATCTGTTGACAACTTTTTTTTCCTTCTTGTCTCGGAGTGTTTCTGTTTTTGTTTGGTAAATTGGTTTTACGAGACATGATTTGCACTGCATATACATGTAAGGAGAAAGCACACACACATACACACACACACACACACACACATACACACACACACACACACACACACACACACACACACACACACACACACACACAAACAGACACACACACACACACACACACACACACACACTCACACACACATACATTCACACACACATACACACATACACACACACATCTGTGACTCTCCATCGCTAAATGAGTCGGTTGCGAAGTCGAGTCATTTTGCGCAAACCGCCCACAAAGGAGGTGGGGTTTGTAGTGGTCGACTTCGAGATTTTGTTTTTTTTTGCTTCTCTAGTCCCTTCTTCATTGTATGAGTAAGTTTCGTGTTTGAAATCAACATGGAAGAGTATGCTTTATGATGTTTTTTGGTTGTGGTGGTAAATCATTTACAAGAAAACGTCCGCGAACCGATCGTCAACATCAAGCATTTTCTCAAAGTTTCGTAGCCACCACTGCAACAGATCGACGGGGGAATACCCTGGGCTGCCAACCAAAGCCAAAAACCACTGCTTCATCTATGTGGCAAATTGCATGAGTTGAGAATAAGGGTTGCTAGGGAAAAAAGGGGGAATAATGTATGTAAACTTAAAACGCGTTTTTCTCAAAAAGCGTATTTTTAGGGTGTCGATCTTCAAAGTCATGTGAAATCGTGTAGGGTAGTCATATGTTCATGATTATTGCACCATTGAGAAGCTTGTTGTGTGTTCTTTTTGAAAAAATACAGATATTAAAATGTTCAAAATGCAACGAGTGATTCATTTTGTGATGGAGGGTCACATATATACACACATTCACACACATTCACTGACACACACCCACACTCACACACACATATTCACACATATTCACACCCACACACACACACACACACACACACACACACACTCACACACACACACGCACATGCACTCGCACAAGCACACGCACACACACGCGCACACGCACATGAGCACGCACACACACACACACACACACACACACACACACACACACACACACACATACACACACGCATACACACACACACACACACACACACACACGCGCGCGCGCGCACACACACACACCACGCATAAGCACACACACATGCACACACGCACACACGCACACACACATATATGCACACACGCACACACATACACACATACACGCACACGCACACGCACACACACACACACACGCACACGCACACATACACAAACACACACGCGCACACACATATACATACACACACGCGCGCGCCCCCCCACACGCACATACACACACACGCGCGCGCGCGCGCACACACACAAACACACACGCACACACCAATAAATAATTTTTTTATTTAAAAAACCTCAGTGCCTGTTGTGGTAAGCACAAAACTGTATTTATTCTCCCTTACAAAAATAACACCCACTACCAGCATAATCGAATACTAAACATTAACTGTAAAACCGATGATTTCATCTTCATTCTATTTTCCAGGTTATGTCGGTGGAGGCTGGTGGACCAATGAAGGCTCTGCTACAAACTACGTGTGTCTCCCTGAAGATCCCCAGTACACCACGTCCGTCCGTCCTAGCTATCAAGCCACCCTGTACGGTGCGGAGTACGAGAGTTACAACGAGATCTGGCAAAACCACGATCACGAAGTTCCCTGCGCTCTCTGCCGCAGTCCCACCCGTTCAAGCGCCGTCATGATCCCCGCCAGGACCTCCTGCTACCCGGGTTTCCACCGCGAGTATGACGGGTACCTGATGGCGGGCTACCCTACTCACAAAGCAGGAAGTGAGTACATATGCGTGGACAAGGATCCAGAGAATGTACCAGGGGCAGTAAATGATCTGAATGGAAAACTGTTGTATTTCACCACCGGTCAATGTGGCTCTCTGAAATGCCCACCATACGAGAATGGACGGGTCATCACTTGCATGGTTTGCTCCAAGTAAACGCTGGGCACTCTGTCTACATGTCAATATCTACCACGGATATGGATGAATATGCAGAATGCATAAGCTAGCTTATTACCATAACCATAACATGATTGCCTCACATAAAGGGAAAATTCAGCTGAAAGAGCCATAACTGAGAAAAGTAATACCAGCGACAGACCTTCACAAAACCCAGTTTTGGCGGTTCCAGTGCAGTAAGACACTGGGGATTCCCCTTTCCTCCTTCCTTGTCTGTGTCTTTCTTTTCCTCCTTCCTTGTCTGTGTCTTTCTTTTCCTCTTTCCTTGTCTGTGTCTTTCTTTTCCTCCTTCCTTGTCTGTGTCTTTCCTTTCCTCCTTCCTTGTCTGTATCTTTCTTTTCCTCCTTCCTTGTCTGTGTCTTTCTTTTCCTCCTTCCTTGTCTGTGTCTTTCTTTTCCTCCTTCCTTGTCTGTGTCTTTCTTGTCATCTTTCCTTGTCTGTGTCTTTCTTTTCATCCTTCCTTGTCTGTGACTTTCTTTTCCTTCTTCCGTGTCTGTGTCTTTCTTTTCCTCCTTCCTTGTCTGTGTCTTTCTTTTCCTCCTTCCTTGTCTGTGTCTTTCTTTTCCTCCTTCCCTGTCTGTGTCTTTCTTTTCCTCCTTCCTTGTCTGTGTCTTTCTTTTCCTCCTTCGTTGTCTGTGTCTTTCTTTTCCTCCTTCGTTGTCTGTGTCTTTCTTTTCCTTCTTCCCTGTCTGTGTCTTTCTTTTCCTCCTTCCTTGTCTGTGTCTTTCTTTTCCTCCTTCCTTGTCTGTGTCTTTCTTTTCCTCCTTCCTTGTCTGTGTCTTTCTTTTCCTCCTTCCTTGTCTGTGTCTTTCTTTTCCTCCTTCCCGTCTGTGTCTTTCTTTTTCTCCTTCCTTGTCTGTGTCTTTCTTTTCCTTCTTCCTTGTCTGTGTCTTTCTTTTCTTCCTTCCTTGTCTGTGTCTTTCTTTTCATCCTTCCTTGCCCGTGTCTTTCTTTTCCTCCTTCCTTGTCTGTGTCTTCCTTTTCCTCCTTCCTTGTCTGTATCTTTCTTTTTCTCCTTCCTTGTCTGTGTCTTTCTTTTCCTCCTTCCTTGTCTGTGTCTTTCTTTTCCTCCTTCCTTGTCTGTGTCTTTCTTTTCCTCCTTCCTTGTCTGTGTCTTTCTTTTCCTCCTTCCTTGTCTGTGTCTTTCTTTTCCTCCTTCCTTGTCTGTGTCTTTCTTTTCCTCCTTCCCTGTCTGTGTCTTTCTTTTCCTCCTTCCTTGTCTGTGTCTTTCTTTTCCTCCTTCCTTGTATGTGTCTCTCTTTTTCTCCTTCCTTGTCTGTGTCTTTCTTTTCCTTTTTCCTTGTCTGTGTCTTTCTTTTCCTCCTTCCTTGACTGTGTCTTTCCTTT
>JAWQFJ010002701.1:214341-242236 GCA_034096865.1 Theodoxus fluviatilis | reverse complement strand
GGTGGAGGATTCAAATACACCATTAAAAAGCACTAAAAAGTAGAAACAATGTAGAAAAACATTTTAAAATCGGTTAATATTTATTTTAAAATGATGTTTATTTGCAGGATTAACATATTTTGTGAAGAAAAGTGTTCCAAAATTTCTGTTTCGTATTACAATTGGCCAGAACTCCGTTGTTTTTTGCTCAATTATCTCACAACTTGGCAGGTGGGCTTCTTATATCATGCAGATGATCTAACCAAGTGTTGACAGACGAAAAAATACTGGGCCTGGAAACAAACAAAACAAACCGCAACATACACGATGTAGCAGACAGCAAAGACCTAATCCGCCAATCAAAATACTGCGATTTGGTCACGTGACAAGAACCTCTGTGTACCTGCATGTTTTGTATTACAAATGGCCAGAACTCCGTTGTTTTTTGCTCAATTATCTCACAACTTGGCAGGTGGGCTTCTTATATCATGCAGATGATCTAACCAAGTGTTGACAGACGGAAAAATACTGGGCCTGGAAACAAACAACGCAACAAACCACAACATACACGATGTAGCAGACAGCAAAGACCTAATCCGCCAATCAAAATACTGCGACTTGGTCACGTGACAAGAAGTTCTGTGTACCTGTTGATCACCAAAACAGTTTTCTCACAAAAAAGGGATTAGAGCCACTGTAAATGCCCAGAATCAATCACAAAGATGTCCATTTAACCACATCCACGTGTTTATTTTTTGAAAACAACAGTCAAAATGCTCATAAATTCAGTCTTGTCATCACCCGAAAACCGGTCAAAATGAGAAATGGCCGTCACACGATCGTCCGCATAACGTAAATTTCTACTGATCTAAACAACTCAGACCGATGAAACTTGGCAAAAATTATCTTGAAATGGTAATCTATCGATTTTTATTACTTTGGACGTCCTTTGTAACTGTTGTAAGAAATGTTATCATACCATTTGAAGAGCTGATTTTGCCGCTATTCTTTTTCTTTTCCCTTCCGGAAGAGAGCGCTACGAATAAAAAAGATCGCTTCATCTTATCGTATACTTTGTTGTCACCAAATTTGATTGACAACCAAGCTATAGATAACTCACTAGAAGCCTTATTAGTTGACACGGTTTGGCAAGCCCTGTAGCGACGAAAAGTTACTGTCGACGAAAAGTTAATCCAGACGTAACCGCCGAGTTATCTGCTCGGCTCTCTCTTTATGCGATTTACCGCTCCTGCACCTGTTCTTCGCATGGAATATATCCCGACAAACGACGCATTAGTTGCTTTACGAGTTTTTGTGTTTTTGGTGCATTTGTGTAGTTTAACACATAATGTAGCGTTCAAAAAAGTTTTTTCCCGTGCAAAGCCGTCTCCCCTGCCGGAAATAATATGTGAGTCACCTCCCTGTAGTCTATTTTTAGTCTGGTTTTATAAAACGCGACCGTTGACTGACTTCGCACGCCCAGGGAGTTATGCCAAAGATTATACAGTTACACAAAGATAGCTCATGAGCTCATTGTTGTGAGGATCGAGACACGTTGCGCCCCCAAGCGGAAGGTAACATGGGACGCCAAAACCATGGCGGAAAAACAGAAGGCTGCGAGCGGCCACTGCAGCGCAATCAACTGTATCAACAACAGAAAGAAACGCCCAGAGCTTTCGTACTTTGAGACTGTGCATAGTGTGTGTCTCTTTTCTCGAATATACTTCACTCTAGGACAAAAATCCCGTAGAGGCTTCATTCACTCCTTATAGAGTACTTTTCGCACTCACCCATCTTCTCGCGCTCTCACTTGTCTCTGTCGTGCGCTCTCACTCAAACACCCGCACTCGCGCCTTGTTTACATTTAGCAGGCATTCTATAATCATCGAGAACTGACTAAACCATTTTGAAACTGTTTGAAGTGATGCCATGCAACTCATAAGACGAAATCCGCCCTAACAATGTCAGGGAATTAACGCACTTGTTTAGAGGACTGGTGTATAATCTGCTGCATCACAACATTGGCAGAGAGAGAGAGACAGAGAGAGAGAGAGAGAGAGAGAGAGAGAGAGAGAGACAGACAGACAGACAGACAGACAGACAGACAGACAGACAGACAGACAGACAGACAGACAGACAGACAGACAGACAGACAGACAGACAGACAGACAGACAGACAGAGAGAGACAGACAGACAGACAGAGAGAGAGAGAGAGAGAGAGAGAGAGAGAGAGAGAGAGAGAGAGAGAGAGAGATTTCAAAGAAGCACGAATACTATTTGTCTCGTTAATATCATGATAGGCCTAACTATGAACATGTATCCGCACCTACGCAAATACACGTACTCTTCTACGTGCGCAGCCGTATATGCTTATTACTGCTGGCCCAAAATGGATGAGCGAGTCTGCCTTTTCAAGGTCTGCTGCCTGTTGGTTTGTACCATGAGAGGTCAGTCTTGATTCAAAGGCCAAGTTTTTAGGTGGTGCTTTTTCTCTTTGACGAAGTGTACAGCTCAGAGCCTTACAGGCCAAGGAAATATGACACTTCTCTGGAATGCTATGTATGTACATGTATGCATGTGTGTGTGAGGGGTGGGGTGGAAGCAGCTGATTTGGATGAATTTTGTATTACTTGCACCCTTGTGCATTGTGTATGATTGCGATTTATGGTGTGTGTGTGTGTGTGTGTGTGTGTGTGTGTGTGTGTGTGTGTGTGTGTGTGTGTGTGTGTGTGTGTGTTGTGTTTGTATGCAACTTGCTTCTTGATCACATGCCATATTATGATTTTATATGATTCTTTTTAGAGTAAATCACTGATTGTTGTGTGTAATGTGATCATGTTATGCTTTAGTGACTTTACTGCGCATGCAATATGCGAAGGAAGTTTGTTATAATTACTCTATTACTTGATTAAATAATATCTTCAGAACTTACCATTTACTGATTTTGAGTCCACTTACATTTTCTGAAATGCGTGTGTTTGAGTTTCACATACACTTTTCAACTGAGAGATCGTGAGCAGTGTTAAAAAGTCATACATTGTTTAGTCAACAACCATGTTCAACCCACTAATGATTAAAGAAAAGTGGGTTGAACATGGTTGTTGAATGAACTATGTATGACATTTTAACACTGCTTTCTAATGAGTCAAGAAGAACAAATACATTGTTTGATTCAGCATTCTGCTGCAACAGCCACATCAGTCACCAACATTACACCACAGACCTCAATATCATTAGTCATGATTGTTTGAATAACTAACCAAATTTAAAAAATCATTATAATGAAATTTAGATCGTTCCCAGTCATCAACACCATGTAGATTTAATAGGCCTACGTGCGAGTTCGATTTCACAACGCCTGCTACAATAAACAAAGCTAAAACACCCCCATTATTGCAGCAAATCATTTTATTACACATTACACTGTAAATTTATTCACAAACTTATTCAGTTGCCTCATGAGAGAAGCGTCGACCTGCGTCGACCCAAAGATTATACTATATAATAATCTTTGAGTCGACGCAGGTCGACGCTTCTCTCATGCGGAAACTGAATTCACTTGATCGAATGACTTTCTGGCCGCAAATCACTTTCTTGACAGGTATGTATTGGTTTGCATTTCCTAAAGATATTCCACAGGGGTGTATACGTTGATAAACAAGCTTGCATTCTTCGATAATAATGAAAATTAGATCGTTCCATCAACACCATGTAGATTTAATAGGCCTATGACTATGTGCGCGTTCGATTTCACAACGCCTGCTACAAAAAACAAAGCCAAAACACCCCCATTATTGCAGCAAATCATTTTGTTACACATTACACTGTAAATTTATTCACAAAAATGATCGGAACGCATCAGAAACGCGTCGAGAAACAAGCAATTTTACATGTCGGTAAGCGTTGTCATTACTTCCATTGATTCACCCATGTTACCTTCCGCTTGGAGGCGCTGCGTTTCCCAGCGTCTTGTAACTCTATATAGCAACAGCTCGTTATGACCGGTCTTTGTGTGAATAGTCTTTGGTTATGCTAAGATCCGGCCACGTTTTGTGACAAACGTCTTGCTCGGCGGTACTGTACTCCATGCACCTTAACGGCCCGCGTGATTCGGGTGTAATCTTAAGCTAAACGACGTTCCGAATGTTTCCGACTTCGACCATTTCAGCAGCGCCAATAAACGTTCTTGTCAGTAGGGCAAGCCCTATTCCCCGACCCGGTCCGGACCGATTCCTATGCCGGTGTAGCATAATTGTTGGTTCACCGTAATTGTTGGTTCTGCGCATGTCCGTGGGCCGGAAGTCACAACGCGTTCGTCCTATAGTCCGTTTCGCCATTGCTCTGGCAATCGAGACGACCCTCCGTAGAGAGAGAGAGAGAGAGAGAGAGAGAGAGAGAGAGAGAGAGAGGCTCTCTCTCTCTCTCTCTCTCTCCGGAGGTTCGTCGATCGAAGTCGATCGATCGTGCATCGAGTTGCAAGTTTACATTGTGGTCTCCGCCTCAATCTCTCTCTCTCTCTCTCTCTCTCTCTCTCTCTCTCTCTCTCTCTCTCTCTCTCTCTCTACGGAGGTTCGTCGATCGAAGTCGATCGATCGTGCATCGAGTTGCATGTTTACATTGTGATCTCCGCCTCTCTCTCTCTCTCTCTCTCTCTCTCTCTCTCTCTCTCTCTCTCTCTCTCTCTCTCTCTCTCTCTCTCTCTCTCTCTCTCTCTCTCTTTCTGTCTCTCTCTCTCTTTCTCTCTCTCTCTTTCTGTCTCTCTCTCTATCTCTCTTTCTCTCTCTCTACGGGGGGTCATCGAAGTCGATCAATCGCGCATCGAGTTGATTACATTGGGATATCCGCCTCTCTCTCCCTCTCTCTCTCTCTCTCTCTCTCTCTCTCTCTCTCTCTCTCTCTCTCTCTCTCTCTCTCTCTGTCCATCCCTGTCTCTCTCTGTCTGTCTGTCTGTCTGTCTGTCTCTCTCTCTCTCTCTCTCTCTCTCTCTCTCATGGCAGTTGTATCTCAAAAATTGTTTGGAATGATAATATGGCAGATGCATTTAGGGATAACCTTTGCACAGCTCTAGAGCAATCTGACTCCTTGATTAATAGTGATGACATTGTTGATGTAGACAGAGTCACAGAGGTCTCACATCTAGTCTATTGTGTGCCGCTGAGTTTATGCGGAGGCAGATTAGACCTAGTTTGAATATGACGACCTACCGGTAGCCTACCGGTAGCCTACCTACCGGTGTGCCTTCTTGAACGACTCGTTATGACCCAACGGTAGCCAAGATGGCTTCCAAGATGCCTTCTCATCGCCGCGGATTGCGCTTCTCAACCAAATGAGTAAACCAGCAGCTGCAGACTGCTTGTTCCTTGTGGAAGCTGATGAAATACGTTAAGCTGTAGCTGTGCATGAATGCTCGACATCGCTCGAATAGAAATTTATGTCAAAACGACAGTGCTGACTTGGTGTAAGCAAGAATAGTTCAATGCACTCTTCAAGGGAGGTAACACCACAGACCAAGGGCTAAATGTAAAAAATAAGAGTTGCTTCCCTTGAAATTGTTTTACTCTGTCGTTGAAATGTTTGCTCACATCTTGCCCGGTAATTATTTCAGAGCAGTTATTCTTTTAAAAAAGAAAAGTACAATATCAGCCTACCTTCTTGTAACGTCTCGCATAGGCTGGGTAATAATCACAGGTCGAAATGCGTGCCACAGCGCATATTTGTGATGATGACTTTCTTCCTTTCCCCGAAGGCAGCCATTTTGGCTATGCACGGCGCAGCGGGCGCAACGGCTCTCCGGCGCGGTACGTACCGGTACGTACCGGTAGCCGTAACAAGTCGTTCAAGATGCTACCGGTACGTACCGGTACGTACCGGTAGGTGTCTTGAACACGCCTCCGTTGCGCCCGCTGCGCCGTGCATAGCCAAAATGGCTGCCTTCGGGGAAAGGAAGAAAGTCATCATCACAAATATGCGCTGTGGCACGCATTTCGACCTGTGATTATTACCCAGCCTATGCGAGACGTTACAAGAAGGTAGGCTGATATTGTACTTTTCTTTTTTAAAAGAATAACTGCTCTGAAATAATTACCGGGCAAGATGTGAGCAAACATTTCAACGACAGAGCAAAACAATTTTAAGGGAAGCAACTCTTATTTCTTACATTTAGCCCTTGGTTTGTGGTGTTACCTCCCTTGAAGAGTGCATCGAACTATTCTTGCTTGCACCAAGTCAGCACTGTCGTTTTGACATAAATTTCTATTCGAGCGATGTCGAGCATTCATGCACAGCTACAGCTTAACGTATTTCATCAGCTTCCACAAGGAACAAGCAGTCTGCAGCTGGTGGTTTACTCATTTGGTTGAGAAGCGCAATCCGCGGCGATGAGAAGGCATCTTGGAAGCCATCTTGGCTACCGTTGGGTCATAACGAGTCGTTCAAGAAGGCACACCGGTAGGTAGGCTACCGGTAGGCTACCGGTAGGTCGTCTTGAACACACGGCTGCCTGTCCAATCATCCGCGCGTGCACGTGTGTGTGCGTGCGTGTCAGTCCGTCGTTCTGTTCGTTTGTCTCTTTTGTCTCTCTGCCTGCCTGCCTTTCTGTCCGTTGGTAGGTCTGTCTGTCTGTCGGCCGTGTATGTGTGTGTGTGTCTGCGCGCGCGCGCGTGTGCGAGAGAGAGAGAGAATGTGTGCGCGCGTGCACGTGCATGCACATGAGTGTATGTGCGACCGGGGGTGGGGGGATGCCTAGTGTGAATTGCTGAAATGGCATATGTTGCAAAGCTGACGTTCATTCTGTTCTTGAAACCTGTTACAGAGCTGCTGCTATTGAAATTCATCTTGCAGTCAGGCTAGAGAATGCGCTTCAAAGTAAGCTCCCCTTGTATCATCCGGGTCACAGACGCCGCTTACGTTATTCGATTAGGTAATATTTGCCCAAAAGTAGAGAGTGCTTGTGCTCTATTTTTCCATTACAATTAGTGCAGCATAATTTGTGGACTAGTGTATTGAATATTCAGTTGGAAAGGTAAGTTGATTCTCTACTGGTCTTGATAACTTAGAATTTTGCGTTTTTTGTTGTTTGGTGTGGCCATCTTGATAATGCTATGAGGAACACGATAAATCGTGGGCCCCTTGTGGATGTGTGTTTTCCATGCTTATGGGCTAATTTCAGTGGGTAGCAAAGCAGTCCAGCAATTGTTCACATAAAGTTTACTTCTCGTCCTTGGTGTTTTTCCATTCATTCAACCGACACAGCTAACGTTATTTATTAAGTCCAGATCTGCTATGTCGACGATTTCCGTCCAAAAATTGACTTAATTACTTCTAGTTATAACGTATACTAGCTGTTTGGAAGTAATGTTATACTTATAGTTATACTTATAATGTAGATCGTTCGCTTCAGTTGTAGTTGACAATCTCGAAGTACCCAGAACTGGCGATCGATCTAAGAGCCTCGCCCTCGACCAACACATCATAAACGAATACATGAACCAAAATACACACAAACATACGGGTACACATACACACACCTGGGGGGGGGGTTCCCAATATTGCTGGCGTTAGTCTTTTTGCTGGTGAATCTGATTTCTCCCAAACCTGAGCTCCCATTAAATGCTTCAAAACAAACAGTTGTCAGAAACAGAACAAAATGGTTTTCTTTTAGAAGTCACCTTTAATATAACAAAGTCAAAGATGAATTTGAAAAATGACTGCAAATTTATACTCAAAAGTGTTGAGTGCAATATACACATGTGATGGATGAGTAATGAATGAGGAAGGCTCAAGTTAAGAGAAGGCACTATTCACCTTTTTGTGTATTTTCTCCACATGCCAGGGTTGCAGGCAATCATGAAGCTGTGGTCAGACTTAAGATGGATCAAAATTTTTCTGTTAGTATGTGATTTGTTCGAGATTTGTATAAGTTTCTGCTATTCTGTTACTCTTCAGATGCAAAACTGAGGCATTCTGTCACCATTATTGATGTCAAAAATGTATCAAGGTGCTTAAAAATTGTTATTCAAATTTGGTTAAATTAATGTCAACATGAAAGGGAAATCTTCATGTTGATGCAGATAAGGAACAAACAATATTTTCATGGAAGCTGCTCGATCTGAACTGGTTTAGTTGTTAGCATGCTTATCCACCATTTAGATAGTCACAGACACACACACATACAATACTCTCTCTCTCTCTCTCTCTCTCTCTCTCTCTCTCTCTCTCTCTCTCTCTCTCTCTCTCTCTCTCTCTCTCTCTCACACACACACACACACACACACACACACACACACACACACAACTTGCACAATCAATGAATATTTCAATTGCAGCAGAAGCAGATTGATTCATGCATACACTTCACCCCACTGCACCCCCTCTCCCCCAGCTCTGGTCCCTCCCCACATACACCCATCCACCCACCCTACCCCACCTCACCCCCACCCCTACAACTACTGAAAGTGAAGCCAATAAGGATCTTTGCTGCAGGTTTAAAAAAGGGGAGGCAAATAATATTTTATTGTGGTTAGTGAAGTTGCTCTTGGGAACAACCTTAATAGTCAAGTTGCTGACCAAAGTGCCTATTTAGACATACACATACTTGGGTCTCTCATTTAGAAGCAACGTGCTGTATGTTTCATTTCCAGGGTGATTGACAGGAGAGAATGGAGGGAGGCTCGGTCGCACTGGCAGAGGATGTGAGAACATGTGATGCTGCCACTTCTGCAAGTATGTCATCTGTAAGTATATCATGGTGATTTCCCATTGAACCAATATGATGGCATAATTACAATGTTTACAATATAAGGAAAAAAATTGACAGGAAGTTGGTGCTGCTCAAAGATGTTGTAGTGAAGGCATGAGGATAGATAGAAGAGGAATTCCAGGACTGTTCAAATACATAACTTTTGGAATATTATGGATGCTCATTACCCTGGCAAGGGACACACAACAAGACACTTTTGTTGGGTTCTTCCTATCATCATGTTGATGCTAAGGGTATGGAAGGAGATATTTTGCTGAAATATGCCAAGACTACAAATGGAAGGGGTGTCGCAACAAAAAAGGGGTGCCTAAACATAGAGTGTTCATGGATCTATGAATAGATCTGGAAAATCTACAAGTGACATTTGACCTACACAGTGCATTCGGTCGATCTACAAATGGAACGCTTCTTGTCATTTCAGTCGACCAGGAATTTTCCGATCTGTTCATAGATCAGTGTCTGTTCTATGTTCGGACACACACAAAAAAAACACACGAAAATTGTCCCCTGTATTAACCGTTAATGTCCTGTACCGCTCCTAACCGCTCCTGAGTCTAAATCATATACTGCTTGTAGCTGCTCGTGATTCACCACATCAACATCAAGGGAGATAACTCTGGCGAGAAGTTCTCTAAAGGCCTTCGCACACGAGGCAATAGACCTTATTCACGCGACCCGCCATTTTGGTTTTAAAACGAGGCCCCGTACGCTAACGCGGCGACCGCACTACCTTCACAGTATTGCTGGAGCGGCAATTTGACAAATGTTCCGGACTTTTCTCAAGCTGATGTGGAAAGATGGTCGAACGAAGGCAGAACAATAGCAAGAAGACAAAGTGACAAAGACTATGAGAAGTGGATTGAAGGGTTTATCGACTACGATGAAGTTCTTTCGCTTAGATTAGAACTGAGTGTTCGAGTTTTTTTTCTTCTGGTGTCGCTTTCAAATCTGTTCACAGTACTAGGCTGGCTGGTTTACTTAGATGTGATTTTTTAAAATGCGTGCTAACTGATATTAGGTTTAGAGCTTGAATTTTCGATGATATTACACAAGTTCTTTTTCGCTTACAACTCGAGTGTTCGAACCAATGAAAACCACGGAAAGAGACGGCCGTTTAGTTCCTTGCCTGTCATTGGCCAGCTTGTCATGAGGTCAGCGCGTGATCACGGGCTGACCTCATGACAAGCTGGCCAATGAGAGGCAAGGAACAAAACGGCCGTCTCTTTCCGTGGTTTTCATTGGTTCGAACACTCGAGTTGTAAGCGAAAAGAACTTGTGTAATATCATGGAAAATTCAAGCTCTAAACCTAATATCAGTTAGCACGCATTAAAAAAAATCACATCTAAGTAAACCAGCCAGCCTAGTACTGTGAACAGATTTGAAAGTGACACCAAGAAAAAAAAACTCGAACACTCAGTTCTAATCTAAGCAAAAGAACCTGTCACTGTGTACCAACCTTTGATGACATCGTAGTCGATAAACCCTTCAATCCACTTCTCATAGTCTTTGTCACTTTGTCTTCTTGCTATTGTTCTGCCTTCGTTCGACCATCTTTCCACATCACTTTGAGAAAAGTCCAGGACTTTTGTCAAATTGCCGCTCCAGCAATACTGTGAAAGTAGCGCGGTCGCCACGTTAGCGTACGGGGCCTCGTTTTAAAACTAACATGGCCGCCGCGTGAATAAGGTCTATTCCACACGCCACACACGGACTGACAAAAATATCTCCCAATGGCAGAGCGCTACTGACGCCTTTGCTCCACTATTGCCAGCCGTGATTGGCTGCCACAATGACGCTTGCGAGGTTGCCAGGGTAAAATTGCCTCGTGTACGATGGCCTTAAGCACTAAGGGAAATTATTGCGCAACTTTAGTTTGATTAGTGCCTGTGAATTTTTTTAACGGATTTTCATATGTTTCTACTGAGTTATTAGGCTTTTTTGCTAATTTTTGTGTGGACATTCTCCATTGCAAAGATGGCGAACAGAAATTCCGACTGGTTCAGGTAGTGCTTAGTTTTTTTAATCAAAATCTGAAAATGGTTCGATCTAGAAATGTTAGACTAGAGACTCTGATCAGAGTGATGCAACTGTTTCCCGTAACCACACAAGTGATTTATCAGACTTCCATTAGCAAATTATTTCGAATTTGTCATCGGATGATGATGATTGCAGCATTGCTGAATGGTCAGACACTGTCAAGGAGTTTGCTAATGATCCTTTCATAGCTAGGCATTCACAAGTACCACTCAGACTTGATGCAGAAATAGTAGCGTATTTTCTGCAACTTACCTGAGGAAATGTTCATTATGATCCATGAGGAGACTGTATGCCAGGCAGAATGGCAACGGAACATTCAAAACCACCATGGAGGGTTGGGAAGCCTTTCTGGGCATTGTGTTTCTGATGGGCGTCATTCAGCTGCCAAATTACCAATGCTAGTAAAGCAAACGATGTGAACTGAGACAGCCAACGATTGCCAATGTGATGTCGAGGATTTGTTACGAAATTGTCACCACACAGTGTTTATATATATATATATATATATATATATATATATATATATATATTATATTTAAATAATTTTTTGTCTATTTCCATGAATTTACCTGTAATTATACTAATTACATGCAAATTAAGCAAATAAAAATATCATAAACACTTTGTACTTCATCTTAGAATGACCTTCATTCATTTTTGACTACACACTAAAAATTTCTTGCAAATCCATACAATTTTATAGAGATAGGAATTTTTTTTACAAACCAACCGTGTTGTGTGTCATTTTCTCCAAAACCTAACAGGACTGGGGCTTGTAGTTGTGAAATTCCTTATAGGACATTAAGAGTCAATAGATATTGGGAAAAATTGTCGGTCGATATGAAAAGGCCTGGGAAACCTCTGTGATCTAATAGTAGAAAGACGCGAACTGTCCAATCAGCATGGCACAACAAACTTTTGGCATGAAAATGACATGAGATCTATTAATATCAATGAACACTATATGTTTAGACACACTTTTTTGTTGCAACAAGGGGCACCAAATGCAGACTTTACTGCTGCAATGATATTCCAGTATCAAGAGCAGTACACTGCATTTAAGAGGCATAACAAATGCAGGTTGTGTAAGCCTGTTGATTTTTCTTGCATGTTGTCAAGTGGGACCTTTTCTGCAGGACACTGCTGTTGGGGAGCAAATCACAATGGTGTGTGACTCCTCAGACACCCATGCCCCCTCTGCTGAGGGCCAAACCCTTGAAGTGCTGAACATGGGACAGCAGATCACCTTCATCCCCTCAGCCCAGGGTCCAGCCACAGTTGTCATCAGTCCCAGTGGTCAGTCTGTGTGTGTCCAGTGTATGAGATGACTTCTGGGTGTGATGCTGAGGGTAATGATGCAGTTGCAATAGGTTCATGCAAGGTTGTATCACAGCCCATGAAGTGAATTACTCTTTAAAAGGAAATATGATGTGTTTTTCATTTTAAAAACTGGAAACAACAGCAACAAACTAACCTATTCCATGAGTGATTTTGAAATTTCACTCTTAGAAAAATAGAGGTGTACTCCAAAAGTATGTATGATAGTTTTTTGTTTCATTGTGGGAACCCCCCCCCCCCCTTTTTTTTTTAAACTTGGGGGAAAATATGTTAGATATTAAGGAATGTGTAGTTGCTGAAATGCAAAAAAAAAATCATAGAAAAATGGGAGCAAAGCTGCATTTTCATAAAATGGCATTGTTGAGACCATAAAGTAGGTAGAGGCAGCCAAAAATTTTGTTCTGGTATATGGTCAAGAGTACAGAGGTGCTGAGAGAAAAGAAGTACTGGAGACTTTTGTCCAACTTCAAAAATTTATTCCAGAGCTTCCGGGGCCAAGCAGGCTCCTTCATCAGTGAAGTCAGAGGTGCTGAGTATTGGTGTGACACAAATATTTCAAAATAAACTTTTTCATAAGTAATGATACACTCTTCATTTCACATAAATATGATGCACTAGGTGATGTCTAAACTGTACAGAAAAGAAAAACTCAATGCAATGTTTAGTTTAGTTGTATTTGAAGAAGACAGTTTGGAGTCTCATCTTAACTTGACACCACCACTCATTCAGAAAAAGAGCCACAAAAGATAAACTATTCAACACAAAAACTTTATTGCAGCTTCAACATCCAAGTATTAATGATATTTTTGCTCCTAGGTCAAGAAGAAATGAAACAAAACCATAATTGTTAGTCAAATTAGAGGTTAGCATTCGTCTTAACTCAACTTTACACCGCAGCCAATTTTCATGTCACATTTGGTGTCAAGTTAAGATGAGACTCCAAACTGTCTTCTTCAAATACAACTAAACTAAACATTGCATTCAGTTTTTCTTTTCTGTACAGTTTAGACATCACCTAATGCATCATATTTATGTGAAATGAAGAGTGTATCATTACTGTATCAGAAAGTTTATTTTGAAATATTTGTGTCACACCAATACTCAGCACCTCTGTACTCTTGACCATATGCTATTAGTTTGTGCATTTTTACAGAGACTGGTAATACTATAAACAAAACATAAAAGAGTAAGCAGATATGTGACCCTCCATCACTAAATGAGTCGGTTGCGCAGTTGAGTCATTTTGCGCAAACCGCCCACAAAGGAGGTAGGGGTTGTAGTGGTCGACTTCGAGATTTTTGGTTTTTTGGCTTCTCTAGTCCCTTCTTCATTGTATGAGTAAATTTTGTGTTTGAAATCAACGTGTAAGAGTATGCTTTATGATGATTTTTGGGTGTGGTGGTAAATCATTTACAAGAAAACGTTTGCGAACCGATCGTCAAAATCAAGCATTTTCTCAAAGTTTCGTAGCCACCACTGCAACAGATCGACGGGGTAATACCCTAGGCTGCCAACCAAAGCCAAATACACTGCTTCATCTCTGTGGCAAATTTCATGAGTCTAGAATAAGGGTTGCTAAGGAAAAAGGGGGAATAATGTCTGTAAACTTAAAACGCGTTTTTCTCAAAAAGCGTATTTTTAGGGTGTCGATCTTCAAAGTCATGTGAAATCGTGTAGGGTAGTCATATTTTCATGATTATTGCACCATTGCAAAGATTGTTGTGTGCTCTTTTTGAAAACATACAGATCTCAAAATGTTGAAAATGCAACGAGTGACTCATTTTATGATGGAGGGTCACATATCTCATTTGATTGAAGAGATATACCACTTTAAACATGCTATTCTGTCAACAAGCCAAAAACAACCAATTTTCCCCAAATTGTAACCACCTGCAATATTTGCCATGAAAGGACCTCAAAAAAGAAACATACATTTGTACTAACCTTTTGTTGTTGGGAATTCACTGTGCCAAAAGCAATGCTTTGTGAGGTACATTGCATTATATACAATAGGCTAACTATTGAAAGAGTACTTTCAAATGTAGAAACATGCTCCAAATGGCAAGTTTGAAGGGCTCCTGTGCAGAATGAAATGAGCAGACAGTCCCAAAATGACATTTTGAATGGATTATTAACTAAAATGTTAAGGTTGTTCAATCAAACCGCACACTTTATTCAAATAAAACCGTCAATGTCCCAAACTTTGAAAAAACTTCAGTTTGTCACATGGAAAAACTCACTTTTAAGGGGATGGCAAATTGGAAAGTCTAATATCTTTTCAACAATGAAGATATACCCAAGAAATGTTGTGTGCTGGTTTGTTACACTACATGTTACTCAACCATATAGCCACTAACATACACAGGTTACTCTTCTTAATTAAAACAATATTTTTAAAAACATACATAAGAGTTAAGACCATTTGAAATTGGGAATGACAAATGTCAAAGAGTGATTTTTAAAATAAAGTAGTTAAAGTACTGCCAAAAAAGTTCGTGTGAATCAGTACTTTTTACAAATGCACATGTGTTTACTAAAACAAGCCTTAAAAGTTCAGGACAGAACCTATGTACTTAACATTTAGTTATCTCTGCACCAAAAGGCACACAAGGCCTGGATGCACTCTTTCCAAACTGTCCTCTCTCTGGCCACCACCTTGACCTCACACCAGGTCCTCCACCCTGCTTCCATTGTCTGTCTCGAAGTTGCATCTCAAAGTGTTTTGTGTTTTGTCTTATAATGTACATATTCCATTTCTACATAAAGAAAAATGAAAAGTTTAATCATCAAGCTCTCCCACATCCACAAAGCAATTCAGGCCTTTGCCATGCAAACTTTTATTCATCCTGCCACAAAATACATGTAAAGATATCAAATTTCTAAGTTATCAAGTTATCACTGAGAAAACACCCTATACTTCGTAAACAATAATTCAGATTCTGGGGTTGATGGTGCGGCAGTCTTCGGATGCCATGGTTGACTCGACTGGGCTTGTGCACATGTGCATCCACGATCAAAGTGGTTGTCTGCTTTGATTGGTTTGCATGAGATTCGCATGACAAAGTATCATATTTGTATTTACTGCATTCAGCATAAATTCCTCTATCTAATGCATGCAAAGGTGCTTGTGTATATGTTACTGATTGTCTGCAAATGTCAATTTGATTCTGATGTGGATCATGCACACAAGAACTCCATTCTGGTTGCTATAGTAATCAAGCCAAGGCAACCTTGACATCCAATGGGTTTTCCTGGTCTACATTGAGTAGCGCAGGGTTTGCACAACCTTTATGGCATTAGTTTGGTATTTATCGCATTTAGCCTAAATTCCTCTTTCTGTGCATGCAAAGATGCTAGTATGTATGTTTTTGATTGTCTGCAAAAATGACTTTGATGCTGAAGTCGATTGAGTGCACACGTCAAGCCCCACGCTATTGTAAACAAGACGACCTCAATTTCGACAAGCTGCATTTCAATAGATGCTCTGCTTTGATTAGCTGGCGAAAATTTTGCACAACCTTTTTGGCTTTAGTTTTGTATCCATTGCATTCAGCATACATTCCTCCTTCCAATGCTTGAAGGTGTGATTGTGGATATGTTCCCGATTGTCTGCAAACGTTACTTTGATTCTGATGTCGATCGCATGCAACTCCGCTTGCTATGGGGATTTCAATGTCAGTGGAGTCTCCCGCAGAAATTTTGCAAGACCTTTATGACAGTAGTTTTGTATATCTATCATATTCGGCAGAAATTGCTTTTTCTGAAATGAATAGCCATGGGTAATGCTATATTTCATTGAATCATTTAACCGTAGACAACGCAAAAAAGAGAGCTTAATTTTCAGCACAGTTTAGGTTCTTTCATTGCATGTTAATCAACGGTACTAAGTTTAAGGTTCAGAAAACTTAGTGCTTTCTTTCATTCTTCCATGCCCTCATACTCACACTCCATGAATATAAAATAAGCAGAAAAAAAAGATGAAACACTAATCTTTAATTTATAGTAAGATT
This sequence comes from Theodoxus fluviatilis, assembly GCA_034096865.1. Classification (NCBI taxonomy): domain Eukaryota; kingdom Metazoa; phylum Mollusca; class Gastropoda; order Cycloneritida; family Neritidae; genus Theodoxus; species Theodoxus fluviatilis. Next base: position 226,112 of record JAWQFJ010002701.1, on the reverse strand, counting down.
TTCTGACAAATGTGACACTTGGGCACCACAACAATCACATACAAAATGAGGTATTTTTAGATGAGCAAAGCGATTCAAGCATGAAAACACATATGCTGCTGCTACCTACATAAAGCCAGAGTCATGCATTTTGACATTGGAATGAAGGTGATGGAAGGAAATGCCGTATTACCCTTATCACCATATTCCAGGCCTTAGTTTGGGACCCAAGGTTCATAGTACTTATTACAGTTAGCACTTTTAGCTTTCCTCCATGGTGCGTAAGATGGCTTGAAAGAAGTGCAAGTACAATGTACATGCAAATACATTGACCTCGCCAAACTAGGTGCATACTGTTCAAAGAACCAAACAGTAAAAAGAACAAGAGTCCCTGTAGCCTTATGAAATGAGAAATAGAAGTTTGAAACAGTACACCAAAAATTGCCAATCATGCTTAATGACCTCTTACTCCTTGCAGGGGAGCATGAAGTGGAGTCAACAAGTTTGATACAGGTGAATGTGTTGGAGGTGAATCTGGAGGGGGAGGAGGATGGGGAGGACAAGGCTGTCAACACAGTGGCAGTGCAGGCCAATGACTATGAGATTGAACGAAGATCTGGCCGGAACCCTGCAAGGCAGCGCATCATCCCCTTCAAGTTCAGGTGACTTTGCTTTGTAGGTTCTGCTAGAGAATTCATCATACGTAGCCTGTATTTTAATAAGAGTCCCTGAAACTGAAGTCAAGACAGATGTGTATTTGCATGGATGTGTGCTAGATGTGCTAGAATGTTGATTATGAGACAGTTTTTGACTCACATGCGAAGCAAAAGTGAGTCTATGTACTCACCCGTTTCGTCCATCCGGGCGTCCGGGCGTCTCAAAACTTTAACGTTGGATTTTTCTCGGAGACTATTAAGTCTATCAATACCAAATGTGGCATGATGGTGTATGATGACAAGGCCTCAAAAAACATACATAGTGACTTGACCTTGCTTCAAGGTCAAGGTCGCAGGAGCCATAAATGTTGTCTATAAAACAGCCATTTTCTCAATTTTCTCTGAAGTTTTTGAGATTGGTTACCTCACCTATATATGGTATATAGGGCAAAGTAAGCCCTATCGTTTGATACTAGTTTGGTTGACCTTGCTTGAAGGTCAAGGTCACAGGAACTCTTCAAAGTTGGATTGTATACATATTTTGAAGTGATCTTGACCCTGAACTATGGAAGATAACTGTTTCAAACTTAATAATTATGTGGGGCACATGTTATACTTTCATCATGAGACACATTTGGTCACATATCATGAAGGTCAAGGTCACTTTGACTCTTATGAAATGTGACCAAAATGGGGTAGTGAACCACTAAAAGTGACCATATCTCATGGTAGAAAGTGCCAATAAGCACCATTGTGCTTCCTATGTCTTGAATTAACAGCTTTGTGTTGCTTGACCTTGGATGACCTTGGGCTTGGGTCAAGGCCACATGTATTTTGGTAGGAAAAATGTGTAAAGCATTTCTTAGTGTATGATGTCATTGCTAGGTTTAGTTGTTTGACCTTGACTTTGAAGGTCACCTGAAAGTCAAGGTCATGTAAAGGTCAAGGTTAAGCATGTGAGTCGTATGGGCTTTGCCCTTCTTGTTGAGGACTGAGGTGGAGGCATGCTTGACTTACAAGACAGTGTGTGTGTGTATGTGTGTGTGTATATGTGTGTGTCTGTGTGTGTGTGTGTGTGTGTGTGTGTGTGTGTGTGTGTGTGTGTGCGTGCCTGGTGTGTGTGTGTGTGTGCGCGTGTGTGTGTGTGTGTGTGTGTGTGTGTGCATGTGTGTGTGTGTGTGTGTGCATTTTTGTGTGTGTGCGCATGTGTGTGTGCATATGTGTTTTTAACTGTGCTGTAACATAGAGTAGCTGCTCCCATGACAACGATCTCGTTTATTTGTCCTCCTCTGGCTAAGGTCTTTGCCGTGGAGACAGGAGAGACACTGTTTATTTCTGTCACCTGCAAGGCTGTGACTGGTCCTTTCTCCCTTTAGGGACCTGTTTGACACTGAGCTGAGTGATGAGGAGAAAAAGGATGAAGATTATGACCCAGAGATAGAAAAGAAACAATCAACCGGCCCAAGGAGACCAGGCAAGTCATGGACAAGATGGTTGTATCACACTGAGTTGTTCCACAGAATCTTAATGGGGCATTACAAAAAATGCTCTCAAAACAAGATGGTTGTATCACACTCTAACTGTTGGAGTTGTTCCAAAGAATCTTGATGGGACATTACACATTAACACTTTCAAAGGACTTAAGGGCATCACAACAATGCCATCTGATTGCCTGATCATCAGTGCAGGATCTAAATGTTGGAAGACTGCTGCTTCTTTTTTTTCAAGCTGAAGAGATTCAAAGGAACCTCTGCAGCACTCACCGCCGGTGGATGAGGATTATGAAGCAATTGATAGTAGTTTGTATTACAGTCATGTTCCCTGCCTGTGTTTGCAGGTCTCTGTGGTTCTTTTGAAGTGAGAACACTTAGTTGCATACACAGCTGACTCAGTCTTGATCACTGTGCTGCTGGCACCAAGGAGAAGTCTTCCTTAGAGAGTATTTACATGTATTTACATGTATTTTACATGTAGCTTTGGCCCTCAGCAGTCTTTCAGGTGCAGTGATTCTCTGATTTGGATCTCATTTCACATGTTTTAAGATGTAATTTTCCTCTCTTCCCACTGTAGACTGACACACTTATTATTTGTTGTTTTGGTTTGTTTTTGACTCCGAAAACTTTAACGTTGGATTTTTCTCAGAGACTATTAAGTCTATCAATACCAAATGTGGCATGATGGTGTATGATGACAAGGCCTCAAAAAACATACATAGTGACTTAACCTTGCTTCAAGGTCAAGGTCAAGGGGCCATAAATGTTGTCTAAAAAACAGCCATTTTTCACATTTTCCCAATTTTCTCTGAAGTTTTTGAGATTGGATACCTGACCTATATATGGTATATAGGGCAAAGTAATCCCTATCTTTTGATACCAGTTTGGTTGACCTTGCTTCAAGGTCAAGGTCACAGGAGCTCTTTAAAGTTGGATTGTATACATATTTTGAAGTGACCTTGACCCTGAACTATGGAAGATAACTGTTCCAAACTTCATAACATTGTAGTACACATGTTATACCTTCATCATGAGACACATTTGGTCACATATCATCAAGGTTAAGGTCACTTTGACCCTTATGAAATGTGACCAAAATGGGGTAGTGAACCACTAAAAGTGACCATATCTCATGGTAGAAAGTGCCAATAAGCACCATTGTGCTTCCTATGTCTTGAATTAACAGCTTTGTGTTGCATGACCTTGGATGACCTTGACCTTGGGTCAAGGTCACATGTATTTTGGTAGGAAAAATGGGTAAAGCATTTTTTAGTGTATGATGTCATTGCTAGGTTTAGTTGTTTGACCTTGACCTTGAGGGGTACCTGAAGGTCAAGGTCATGTAAAGGTCAAGGTCAATCATGTGAGTCGTATGGGCTTTGCCCTTCTTGTTTAGTTTTTTTGTTGGTTATTTAACAATCTGAAGTTGACTAACCAGACAGAAGTTTTTTAGGTGTACATCAACGTTCCTTCTGCTGGCCTTGGAATAGAAACTTGGACAAGACATCATTATGAGACCCATAGCAATATGATGCCCATTGCAAAGTATCTATGGATGCAACTTCAGAGGCCTAAAGCATGAAAGGTCTTTGAAGGGAGAATTGGCCATAGTGGGGGATCCTTCAGTTAATCACAACCTCCTTATGGATGTACTTCTGGGGATAAGTGACCAGCCTAGTTTCAGGAGAGCCTGTGACTGCAGTAAATTCCAACTTCAGACAAGACAAAATTATGATACTGCATGATGCATAAAGGGTTGAGTTGTACATGGGTACTGAGGAGTGAAAAAAGATGTGTGTAAAAAATGGATCAGTTTCCAATTCATACAAATCAAACATATGTAGTTCTCGAATATGTGTTAGGAAGAACAGTCCACCTATTTGAGTACCAGGAAACTGCAAATCCTTCTAAGCTTATGAATGCACTAAGCAATTCTTGCTTTGCTGTTTTCAGGGAGGCCCAGAAAATACCAACAAGGTACATCCATGGGTTTTTTCTTTTTGACTCACATGCGAAGCAAAAGTGAGTCTATGTACTCACCCGTGTCGTCCGTCCGGGCGTCCGGGCGTCCGGGCGTCCGTGAAAAACTTTAACGTTGGATTTTTCTCGGAGACTATTAAGTCTATCAACACCCAATTTGGCATGATGGTGTATGATGACAAGGCCTAAAAAAAAATACATAGTGACTTGTCCTTGCTTCAAGGTCAAGGTCGCAGGGGCCATAAATGTTGTCTAAAAAACAGTCATTTTTCACATTTTCTCAATTTTCTCTAAAGTTTTTGAGATTGGATACCTCACCTATATATGGTATATAGGGCAAAGTAAGCCCTATCTTTTGATACCAGTTTGGTTGACCTTGCTTCAAGGTCAAGGTCACAGGAGCTCTTCAAAGTTGGATTGTATACATATTTTGAAGTGACCTTGACCCTGAACTATGGAAGATAACTGTTTCAAACTTAATAATTATGTGGGGCACATGTTATACTTTCATCATGAGACACATTTGGTCACATATCATCAAGGTCAAGGTCACTTTGACCCTCATGAAATGTGACCAAAATGGGGTAGTGAACCACTAAAAGTGACCATATCTCATGGTAGAAAGTGCCAATAAGCACCATTGTGCTTCATATGTCTTGAATTAACAGCTTGTGTTGCATGACCTTTGATGACCTTGACCTTGGGTCAAGGTCACATGTATTTTGTAGGGAAAATTTGTAAAGCATTTGTTAGTGTATGATGTCATTGGTAGGTTTAGTTGTTTGACCTTGACCTTGAAGGTCACCTGAAGGTCAAGGTCATATAAAGGTCAAGGTCAAGCATGTGAGTCGTATGGGCTTTGCCCTTCTTGTTTCTTTTTGTGTGTGATAAAATCTCAAAATTCATGTGATGATGTAAAAATACATTCTTTTAATTAGTAATGGTTTATGCTGCAGTTTTCAAGGCATCCTTTACACAAATTGTAGCACCATTTTCCTTTTTAATCCTCAGCTTGTGTAGTGCAAATGTGTTCCTTTCAAGAATACTGTATATTCTTTCAAGAATACTTTATATCCTTTCAAGAATAATGTATATCCTTTCAAGAATACTGTCAGTTCATATTGAAATGTTTCATAACATTTAATTCAAGCAAAAGTTAAATTGCTTCCAAATTGCTAGTTCACTTCATAATAAAGACCCCTGGACATTTTAAAATGAAACGGGCACTAGAGAAACCTTTTTGATAAATTTTTAGGGATAACTCCTTTCTTTCTCTCTCACTTTTCCCCTCATGCTTTTCCCTTTTCTTACTTTTTTCCCTCTCCTTTCCCAGGCACAAGGAAGGTACAGGACATCATTAGCACTCCCAAAGGTTTCAAGTGTGGCCACTGCAGCAAAATCTTCTCTCAAAAAGGTAAGTCCCTGGCAGTGATGATGCATAGACATATTCATGAATGTCAGTGTGTTTGAACCTGAATGACATTTCAACTTAAAAGGAGTTCTCATATGTCAGTGAAAGAGCTGCACGTTTCATTCTGTGTAGCAACAGTCTCATAATGGGATCAGTTTTATAACATCCTGCTGGACAGTCATTCCAGGGATATCTCAAGCTCTCAAGAGTGTTTCCCTTGCATGCACTATGTCTAGATGAGCTCTACATCCACAGGCAACCTGAAAGTACACCTACTAATCCACTCTGGAGAGCGGCCATATCCCTGTGATGAAGAGGACTGTGACAAGGCATTCCGCAGCAAGGAGTCTTTGAGAAGACACAAGATGGCTCATCAGGGTGAGTCTGTCTCTCTGGGCTCTCCTGCTGGAATCCCCCTGTGGGTTGGGGGGTTATCATGACTTGAATTGTGCTTACTCGGAACTATTTTAGTGATTTTCGTGCCTTGCCTACAAAGGTTGATAGGCCGTAAAGCTGGCTTCATACACTACTTTTCACATCCCATCTGTTGTCCTTCAAGTTGTGTCTTTCTACACATCGAATATTGTTTATACCAAAAACTATATAGTCCTATCTGAGCTTTATGTGATTCATTTCATTGGTGTTTTCTCAGGTAAATACAGTTTAGATTTATCTGCTGCTTAGTAGTGTAATCACATGATCAAGATCAAAACAAAATGTCACCACCGCATCTGTCAGCCCTCACTAGCCAGTATTCTTTCCAGAACTTGATTTTGAAACACTGGATTTGAGGCTTTTGCCCGTCCTCTACCCATCCTTTAAAGATTTCTTCCTGTGTGCATCTCACATGACTTTCAAAGAAATGGTGTCTTCTTTTGAGCTTGTACATCTTTTAAAGCTGTTAGTTTGTAGTGAAGGAACCTTATTGGTAGCAAGCTCTATAGTGAGTGCTCAGTCTCTGCTGATGCCAAGGAGCTCAGGAGTGATTCCGTTACAATGCCTCTTCAGCCAATATAATGCTGTTCCTGAGCCAGGCAACAGCAGTGTTTTGTCTCTAAAGGCTTGAAGATACATGTATTTGACATGAGATCTGCATTTGATGCTCTACCTTTGTCTTCAGGCATCAAACCCTTTGAGTGTGAGGTCTGCCAAAACAAGTTCTGCAGTCAGACAGCACTGCAAGAGCACATGTCCCGCCACTCAAATTCCAAGCCCCATAAATGCGATGTGTGTGACCGCTCCTTCAGGCAGATGTCCTGCCTAAGGCGTCATCTTATCACTCACAGCAACATCAAGCCCTTCCCCTGCAAAATCTGTGGAAGACATTTCTCCCAGATGATCTACCTTCGCTCACACATGAAGACCCACACAGGTAAGGTCATTGTCTTGTGAAGACCAGGCGATATGAAAATGCAAAGATATGATTTTGTGTTGCGTCTTTTCTCCATTATTGAGGCCTGCAACTGTTTTGCACTATAGCCCATGGTCATTGGATCATATATTGATCTTCACCTAAGGTTTGTTCAGGAGGCGCAGCGCTGCAAAGCGCTGCTCAGCGCTGCATGTGATTCACTCCTGAACAGCAATTTAGGGGCGATGTGATTCAGACGATTTTGCATCATTTTCAAAATGGCGTCTTTGATCCCGCACTGGCCGTCAATGCGTAAAATAACCCTCAGAAACATCATTTTGGGACTGGAACGGGCTTTTTTACTCCGATTAACATGAGTCACTGTTTGCCTAATCTTAACTGGTTGACAGCAAAGGGAGCGAATCTGAGTAGGCCAGACGTCGTCATAGACCTCCCAGATAAAGCACAAAGCCAGCGCAGTGCTCTCCCCTTACCCCTTATAAGCCCATGCGCATGGGGCCAGAACCTCAGTTCACTTCTTAGCTAGAAGGTCGACACAAGTCAGGAAGCACTACGAGGAATATGGGGAAGAGAAAGCGCTATAGGGCGGACGACCGGAGTTCTGAGGACGAACGTTCCGTTGGAAGACGCCGCTGTCGCGAGCGTTCTCGGTCACCTTCTTCTGCTAGGCATAGCAGACGACGCTGTAGCGAGGAGCCTCGTTTTCGCTCACGCAGTCGCCATGTTCATTCCTCATCTACGTCGTCGGACGAACTGAGTTCTGGCACTCCTCGTGGCTCGCCTGTGTCGAGAAAACTCGTTCTACCTTCCCAAGTAGACAAGGGGGACCGCTTTCATCAAGAAGATGAGGGCGAAAAGACCGGCGAGGGTTCAGCGGTGTGTTCCGCTCTGGTACGAGGTGGGTGGAAATTTATTCTCGAGTCGGCTCTTCCCGAAGAGTTCACCGCGCGACCAGAGGGTAGCGCAAGGAAATTAGGCGCACCCAGCGCGCTAGACGCGCCCACCTATTTCCACTCTGTCCCTAAGCAAGCTGCAGACTTGCACGAGCAATTTTCTTCGGCAGTCCATCAAGGACATCTGTCCTCTCATTCCGACCTGATTACCGCCGCGGCATTGGAGTTTTTCCCGAAAAGTTATGCTCCGGATTTCCATCTTTGGTCTACTGGCTCACGCCGTTATGACCCTTTCTCGCTGGCTCCTAACGCCCACCTGAGGTTGGAGCTTACGGACAGGTCTCTGCGCACGATGGAATCTGCAGCCTTGCATCAGTTTCATGTCTCCTCCTATGCCTACATGCTTGCGCAGGCACAACAGTCCGTGATGGAAGAGGGCTTTTCCTCTGAGCGACAGATGGAAATTTCTACCAGGCAAACCAGGCCTTGCAGGAGGCTGCTAATCACTTATTGGTCCTGTCTTCACAGTCTCTGACTAACTTCAACCTCTTGAGAAGAGATATGCTGCTCGCTACTCAGACAGAAGTTTCCAGAGATGCCACTTGCCTTCGCAAATCTCGCCTCTCTTCTCTAGCGCCTGACAGAGTCTTTGGCGAGGAAGCACAGGCTGCCCTGGATGAGCATAACAATTCAGTGGCCACCATCACCACCAAGATATTGTCCTCTCGGGGACGGCGGGATTCCAGATTTTCAGCCAAGACTTCCTTCAAGTCTGCTCAGAACTTTTCCTTTCGTGGCCAGCGTTCCGGAAGACGTTCCTACAGCAACAGATGCGGAGGGTACACCTACCGAGGAGGTCGTGGCGGTAAGACCTCTGCCACGGTCACTACCGCCAAATAGCAATCCACTCCCAGCCTCAGTCCCAGCCCCAGGTCCTGTCGGCGGTCGCCTAGCCCTCTTCCACCAAAGATGGATGGACCTTTTCCCCGGAGCAACGTGGTCTCAGAGTGGTGAAGGAGGGCGCTCGAATTTCCTTGACCTGCCCACCTCCCCTTTCCTCCTCCCCTCGTTGGATTCAGTTACCCAGAGATCCACTGAGGGCAGCTGCCTTGAGACAGGAGGTGGATTCGTTATTGCCAAAAAAAGAACGTGTCCAAGTATGATCTTTTGGCTCGTTTTCAGTCGGCGTACCGTGCTCACCATTCCACCGAAACAGCTCTGCTCTGTGTTCTAAACGACCTCCTTGTCGCATCTGATGATTCCAAAGTTTCCCTTCTCGCGTTGTTAGATTTGAGTGCTGCGTTTGACACAATAGATCATGGAATTCTTCTCTCCCGTCTAAGACATGTTTTTGGCATTGACAACACAGCACTCTCCTTCCTGAAATCATATATCTCAGAACGTAGGCAGACTGTTTTGATCCAGGGTATAGCTTCTGATCCTGCCCCGCTAAATTACGGAGTCCCACAGGGCTCGGTTCTGGGTCCTCTGCTGTTTCTACTGTACACCCAACCACTTTCCAACGTAATTGACAGTCATTCATTCTCTCACAGTGAATTTGCTGATGACACGCAACTCTACAACTCCACTCATCCCAGTCAAATCCAACTTCTTCTCTCTGCAAGTGAACTTTGTATTTCTGATGTGAAACAGTGGATGACACAGAACAAACTCAAACTTAATGATTCAAAGACCGAAGCTCTCCTGGTTGGCGGTAGAGGCGAATTCGATCAGGCCCTGAAACTAACCATAGGCCAGAGTGAGATAGAATTCTCAAAGTCTGTTAGGAACTTAGGTGTCATGTTCGATGATGATCTTTCTATGAGAGTTCATGTGAACAAAGTTTGCCAGTTAGCTTACTACGAGTTAAGGAAAATTGGCACTATTCGTCACTATCTTTCACAACAGGCCACTCAAACCCTTGTCACTTCCCTTGTTCTGTCCCGTCTTGATTATGGAAATTCTCTTCTTGCCGGCATTCCTGGCACTCTGCTAAACAAACTGCAAAAAGTCCAAAACACTGCTGCTAGATTAATCTTTAGATGTCCCAAGAGAACTCCCACATCCAAACTCCTTCGTGCACTGCATTGGCTCCCCGTCGCTCAGAGGATAGAGTATAAGCTAGCCATTATGTGTTTCAACTTCTTCAATCAAACTGCACCACACGCACTCAAAGAAATTCTCACTGTCTACACCCCCGCTAGAAATAACCGTTCAGCTGCAGACACCAAAACGTTAAATGTCCCCCGTCGCAAAAAGATAACCCAAGGACAGCGAGCTTTTTCCTACATCGGCCCTGTAACATGGAATAGCCTACCTTTCCCTGTCCGTCACTCTAATTCCATGTCCCAGTTCAAAACCTCCCTCAAGACACACCTGTTCCGGTCAGTCTTTCCTGACGAGCAGTGAAGGCGCCTCTTTTATGTTTCGTGTTTTGCCTGCTACTTAATTAATTGTATTGTATTTAATTGTTCTTTTTATTTCAATTGTATAGTATGTGAGTGTTAGAATGTTTTGTATGAGTGTAGACTTTATCATTGTACACGCCATGAGCTTGCTATTAGGGAAGGTATGTGCGTTATAAATAGTCTGTATTATTATTAATAATAATAATACAAACTTTCGTGAGGCGATATCATGCACAGCAACGTGCTGTTACCATTTTTTTGCTTATGATAGGTATTGATTCCCTACTATGAAAAGACACTCTGGGCGTAGTAGCAAAACAGTTCTTGCCCAAGCTACAATGAGTTAGTCGGCTTCTGTCGAAAAGGGACAAGGATGTTGCCCTAATTCTTTGAACTTCCATGACCTAATTTGGGCAGCAGCATAGCATAGTTAGCACCCCCAAAAGTCTCGATTACGCTAACATGGCCCCTCAAAATAGGGTCGGTAGGTCGGCCTGACTTTAAAAAAAGTTAAGAGGTCATGAGGCCAGATTGATACTGCGTGCAATTGTGTGTGTGTGTGTGTGTGTGTGTGTGTGTGTGTGTGTGTGTGTGTGTGTGTGTGTGTTTGTGTGTGTGTGTGTGTGTGTGTGTGTGTGTGTGTGTGTGTGTGTGTGTGTGTGTGTGTGTGTGTGTGTGTGTGTGTGTGTGTGTGTGTGTGTGTTTTAAGAAATATTATGTGTACAGTAGTTTAGTTTCAACATGAATCAAATGTTCTCTTTCACATGAATAACTTTTTTGGTACTCAAACCTCAAGGGGAAATTGGGACATCACGCATTTTGTTATCTACTTTATATTTCTTTTCTCTTTTACCATGATCGAAACACAACAGGTTTGGGTCGGCATGAAAACTTGGGGTCGCTCGGCTTGCAGTAACCACACCTTTTTAAAATCCTTATCAAGCTTTGTAACTCAACCATGGGCGTCTAGTAATGAACTTTGGATGCCTCTATCCCCGCTGTTGCCTGGTGGGCGCTGCTGTGGTGGTAACTACGATGTGAAATCTGAACATAAAATGGATGCACATTCGCCATTTATGGATCTGTGAACAAGAATGGTGCTAGTATTGTTGCTATTGTTGCAGCTGTGACAACAGGGGGGGACTACTGTCGTCCTGATCCTCGTCGGCGTCGTTGATGCAGCCGTGTCGTTAAAAGTAACACAGGCAGCGGCAACTACAGCACTGCTATTTAACTCGTCATGACAATCGCTGAGATTCTTGTAGTCACCATCATTGTGACCACCACCACTACATTCGCCACTTTAATAACCACCACACCACCGCTACCATCAGCACTTCCACCGCCTCCACCATACCACTACGACCAGCACCACCAGCATCACCGCCGCGATCAGAACGTTCACCACAGCCACCACTACCTTCACCATCACCAGCACCATGAGTATAAACACAAGTATTATTGCTCCTGTGACCATTAGCACCACCATCAACAATACCGTAACTATCATCATCAACTTATCCATATATTTTACCATTACAGTCGCCTCCATCACAACTGTATTCATCACTACTGTCGC